>OZ012709.1:34030258-34140265 GCA_963942595.1 Cylloceria caligata
CTTGTTCTCGCTGTACATCAATGACATCGGTTCTGCATTACAAAATTCACAGCACATGATATTTGCTGATGACACCCAAATTTATCTTCATTGTTGTCCGTCACAACTCAACCAGGGCATTAGGTTGATATCTGAAGATGTCCATGCTATAGCTAACTTTGCGGTAACAAATGGTCTCAAGCTCAATATTTCCAAGTCTAAGATTCTTATACTAGGCAGTAATTCTTACACCCGCCAGCTGGACTTCTCTGAAATATTACCGATCACACTAAATGGTGTTATTCTTCCATTCGTCAACGAAGCCTGCAATCTGGGTGTCACTATGGAGTGTAACTTGTCGTGGAAATCTCAAGTACAGCATATATCACAAAAAGTGCATTTTATTATTCACAAGTTGAAATTTCATCGTAATGCTCTTTCCATGGAAGTAAGGAAGTTACTTATCACTTCTCTTATTTTCCCTCAATTAGATTATTGCTGCCTTGTGTACCACAACTTATCAGATGTACTAAATACAAAATTAGAACGCCTTGTCAACTATTGTATTCGTTTTATCTTTGACTTGCGACGGAACACTCATATCACAACTTTTAGACGTCAACTTGGCTGGATCACAGTACGATCAAGACGTCTTTACTTTTTTGGTATAGCTATGTTTAGGGTTGTCCGTCAAAGTACACCAGCCTACATACAAGAATTATTTATACGAACAACAACTCCAGTTGAACGACCCTCAAGGCAGCCTCGACCAAGCTTTGTCATCCCTTCTCACCGTACAGCGACTTACCATGAAGGGTTTTCGCTATCTGGCATTTATTTCTGGAACTCGTTGCCATTCAATATTACTACGTCGCCGAGTTTAGAAGTTTTTAAGCATCGAATCTATACTTATTTATTTAACTATGTAGATACATGCTAGGGTTAAAGATGTTAGTTTAGATTGTCTTTAATTGCATATTCTGAGTTTATATTTTCATTTATATTTTATATTCTAATTATAGTATTTTACCAAATGATTTATTTAAACCGTACATAACGGGGTTCGCTATATATGGCGGTATGAAGACGAAGAAATGGGATCCGACACCTATAATTTCGATGAGGAGGGTAGAACCGATTCAGATGATCATAGCCGGGACAACGATGGCGACAGCTCCGCAGGGAATCCTTGGATAAATTTTACCCAGCCATTCTGCGGCTATAAACCAACAAACGGTCTTTTCATGGCAGGCCCCGCGAGTGAACCAGATGAAGCCGTCGCAGGTCCATCGCGACAATACAGTTCAAACTATGATACCAACAGTAATACAGACAACGAGGAAGAAGAAGAAGAAGAAGAAGAAGAAGAGGAGGAGGAGGAGGAGGACGAGGAGGAGAAGGACGAGGACCCAGTAGATTCAGGTAAGCTTTTAATAATACAATTACGTTGACAAAAATAAAAAAATTACGGGGATAATAATAGTAAAATGAAAAAACAGGGTACGAGTCGGACCCAAACGTTTTTCGCTTCGCACGATTCACTGTGCCGAGACCGCCGACAATCGAGTTGGTTTACGAAATGCGTCGGCGGTTCCCAGGTGCAGTCGATAGATTCGAGGACTAAAAACAAATATAAGTTCGTAGTTCTTACGTTACACGATTAATATACATAGTATATAGCCAGCGACAAACAAAAATTTAAAGTAAATTAAATAAAAATTCTAATAAATGGTTTAATTATGCTTGCAGTTGGACAGACTGGCGATGGAAAGACTGCTGCATGGGGTGGTGATATTTTGCCTCCTGGTGAACGTTTCGGTATCGACACTGAGCAGAGACGCTATTTTCCACGCTTTAGGATGCAGGGTCGAGAGACAGATTTTAATTTTCGTCAGCCACCGGACGGTATCGATCATCTGACATGGTTCGAGGGAGGTGTACGAGATGTTCTCACACGCCTTACAGAATCGTGCGAAGGACATGATTATGTGGGTATGACTCTGAGCGTGCCGTCTTTCGCGCAAGGACCTGTATGGTTATCATTTCGACCAGCTCGTGACATCGTTCCTGACGATATATGGTGTAACGATAAATTTGGTGCCTCAACGCACAACGTTACCTATGACTGGTCCAAGTTATTTTTTCCTTCCTTTTTATTTTCTCTTTCGAGATGGGCGCCAGGCGCTTTCGCGCCGGAAGGAAAAAATACAGAGTTGGATGACCAGTCTCAACCCAGGCCAGCTACAGCTGTTCAAGGCAGAATGGGTGGTTCGGACTGTCAAGCCACTAATTAGTCAACTAAGCAAAAAAAAATAAAGATAAGATACGACTAAAATCCATTAATTAAAATAAGTCAGTAAAATTAAGGAACGCGGACAAATAATAAAATAAGATCAATAAATACGTCAAACGAGAAACAGGAAGGTAGGCTACTAAATAAATAATCAATAAACAAATAAAATAATTGCAGTAAATAATTTAGACAACTACAGCAAGTACGGGACTTACAAACTTCTTTATTTCTGGCGACCTGATGATAATTTCTAATAAACAACAATTTCGAATTCAAATAAAAGGTCCCGTAAAATCAGTCTCTCGTGTTAACAATTTTCTAAATTTAATTAGGTATCTTAGTTTTAATCTTTACTTCGATGGCAGCAGTTATCCCACGCTTTCACTCACTCTCATACTTCGGTAGCCCCTAGATAGTCTATCTCGTTCGCTACGTATTTCTAATAATATTCATCGACTAAAATCAAATATTCGGTAGTCTCAACGCACCATTCGCGATACGGCCTATCCCAAGCTAATCCCCAATACATCCAAAGAAACCATACAACGGGACGTCGGAAGGTCACGTACGCGAAGCGACCCGCGGCTTGCTATTACAATTTCGAATAATCTATGCTGAGTAAGAGTCAAACCACCGAGATTTCCTACGGCTCATGAAATACCCAATAACGAGTAAATAAGGCTCTATAATTCCATGATAACCAAGGAAAATAATAACAATCGAATAATCAGTATGGGTATAGTAATCCCGATCAATACCCCTTGGGTAAATAAGATATAACAAATAAAATATAATAAATAAAATATGATAAATAAAATATAATAAGGAAAGTATAACAAATAAAATATAACAAAGGAGATATAATAAATAAAATATAACGACGACAATATAACGAATAAACTATAACCGATAAAATATAACCAATAGTAAAGAAGGAATATCAAATAAGAAACAAATAAATAATAAATCAAATTAGGAATCAAAAAGTAAAACCCGAGAAACGCCGATTGATTCGAAGGCGACGCGACGCGGTCAGTAACGTACCAGGCCCTTCAACCTCCAATTTACGACGGGACGACGTACGAACACGCGCACGACCCTCTAAATCTAAACGAAAGAAAACTCGAACAAAATCCTGTACATCTAAGACCCACAATTCGTTAAAACACGTGACGCGGTCTATTCCGTTCAGATCCCATACGATCTAATTCACAAATTCTCAAGCACTCCGGGATAACGGCCTAACGCGCGCACGGTTTAACCGGCAACAGAAACAATTAATTAATACAATGACTTTTCCCCGGCTTTTATCTGTTACACGATCTCTCGGTTACATGCTACGAACGCCGCAGTTCCCGATACAAAGTTACACTCTGCGCGCAGTGTATTAGAGTCGCAGGCGTGACCAAGTACGAATAAATTTTGAATAAACGGATCAGATGAAAAACAAGAAAATATTAGCGAAAGACCGTGGATAGGAAGAAGAGCTCACCGGGACGATGCTGCAGTGACGTTCCTTGAAATCCGGGAAATTTCGAAAGACGTTTGATTATCCCTCCTGGTTGATCGTACAGTGTTCGGATGTTGGCTTGAAGGACCAACCTCTTTTCCTCGCCTCAATAATTATTAGCGGGATGCCGAAAGATAGAGCGGGACACAGATAGAGAGTACGCTACGTCTGGTTCGCTCAACGGTCACCGGGAAAAAGCCCCGAGGTCCTGCCGGCACGCGTGCCCGTGAACTATGATCCCCACTTAATACCGCTAGACTCGGTTAATTGGGGGAACCTGTGTCGCACGATGACCGCGACTAGCGCCTTAGCTGGACAACGCATAAATTAGCCACAGATAATACAGAGAGTAGCCTTGTCCGGCAGGTGAATCCCATGAGCTGGATGGACTGCTGTAAGTAGATGATAGCCGAAGATAGATAGCAGCGTATCGTTTGTAATTGAACGTCGAGTGGGACGGCTGTATCTCCCAACAGAGAAAGGCGTAAAATATCGAATCCCGAAGCCAGCAATCGATGGATACGGCGTGATCATCCTTCTCTTCTCTCCCCGATCATCCCTCGGTCGTGTCGATCGCATTAGACGTATATATAAAAAAAATAAAACAACAAAAAAAAATAAAAATAAAGACTAAAGAAGCCCTGAAAATCCACCCTACAACCCTGCGTGATCGTGTAGGCTTCCGTTGAGCGAGGAGGACGCAGCTCGAATTTTCTGCCACGTTACAACACTTCCCCCCCTTAGACACGGCCGCCCTCGGCCGGAAAACTCGTCTTCCTCTCCTCAGGTCTTCGATAAATTAAACTCCGGTCACCCGTCCGACCTCGGTACCCCACGATCTCACAGGCTTGTATGGATCTGTGGTATTGCGGCAAGTTCTCAATTCCCGCTCCCCGCGGTCCTCGTCGTTGTTCCGGTACCATCACCCACAAAAGGAGTGTCCACGCCATTTCTTGGATTCCTGTAACCGGGACCTAGGAAAAACATGCAAGGAAGTGGGAAGGTCCATGCTCAATCATATTTTATTCATCGCCCCAACAATTTCGCCCTGACCTCCGTGCAACCGGGGTGATCGCCGTCGGCCTTGCCACGTGGCTCCTCCGACCTCCGCTACCACCTGACCCTGCGGAATACCACCAGCGCCCTCCCTGTTTCCTGCATCGGAAGCTGGAGACGAGGTGTCCCGAACATCGGACGGGAACGCACAAGGTTCTCTAGAACCCCGCACCTCCGAGTCCAGCGCCGTACCAGGTGCCTCAGCTGTAGGATGGGGCTCCCCTGGAAGGTGGAACGGAGCACGGGACCGATAGAACTTCAAATCGTCAATCGAAACCTTCCGAACTATACCCCCCTCTCGATATTTCAGCTCGTAAACCCTAGGGGACAGAACTCGACTGATACGGTATGGCCCCTGAAACTTAGGAGCCAGTTCGGCCGCCACGTTCTGCGACGCTGAGGACAGCACCCGCTGTCGGCGCAGTACTTCATCTCCCACTTTGAAGGTGGCGGGACTACGATGTTTGTTGTATTGAAGAGACTGTCTCCGATAGGCTTCCTAGAGGTCATGTTGCACCTTGTCTCTGAGGGGTTGTAATTGGTTCATCCGTGCCGACCAACTATGAGGGTCGGTGGCCCTTACTTCCTTCTCTCCCGGGATCCTCCGGTAGAACTGGTGAGGACGCGGCGCTCGAGCGAAATTCAAGAAGGCCGGACTAGTATCTATAGAGGAGTGGTAGGCGGTGTTATATGCGAATCGAAACTCGGCCAAATGTAGGTCCCATTCCCGGTGATCACTTTCCAAGAAGGCTACTATCATAGTTTTGAGGACCCTGTTCACCCGTTCCACGGGGTTGGCCTGAGGATGGTACGGTGGGGTAGTTGTATGGAAAATACCATACTCGGCCACTACCTGTCGTAAGTTGATGTTGACAAACTCCGTCCCGTTATCTGCCAGGAGCACTTCCGGAACTCCCTACCGGAAAAACACAAGTTCTTCCAATGCTTCCCGGATCTTCTTTCCCGTAGCCTTCCTTAACGGACATCACTCCACCCACTTGGTAAATAGGTCCTGGATTACCAGAACGTAGGCAAACCCGGACCGACTGGGTGGAAAGGGTCCCATGATGTCTGCTGCCACGACGGTCCAAGGTTCTTCAACAACCCGACGGCCCATCAATCCCATCGGTGACCCCTGTCGGGACTTCGTACGCTGACAGGTGTCACAGTGTTGGACGTATCTAGCGACGTCTCGATACAAGCCAGGCCAATAATATGAATTTACTATTCTCTTGAAGGTCTTGTCAATCCCAAGATGACCCGCTTACGGGACATCGTGGTTCTCATAGAGGATAGCTGGTCTCTGGTGTCGCGGGACCACGAGTTTCCAGACGGTGTCCGGCGAGTCGAGACGGGACATTCTCCGTCGCAGGAATAATTTCTCATCACTGAATTTCCAGTCGTGATAGCGTGCTGGATTCTCCCGTACGTCCTTGACTCGTGCCTCACACCAAGGATCTCTCTCCCCCGTAGGTAGCGTGAGTAACATATTAACAGAAGCCCGAGGTGGCAACCCTGCCACATTAGGCCAGTCATCTTCTTCGGTATCGTCTCCAGAAGGAGTAGATTCAAACATTCGGGACAGAGCATCGGGCAATTGATTTTGTGAGCCCTTCCGATGTAACACATCGAAGTCTGAATTCATCAGCTTCCATGTCCATCGGGCTACTCTCCCCTTGGGTTCCTTCTGGGACAGCAACCACTTCAAACTCGCGTGATCGGTGATGACTGTGAAACGATACCCATTCAGATAGGGTTTGAATTTTTCGACTGACCATAGGATCGCCAGGCACTCAAACTCCCGTACGTCGTAGTTACGCTCCGCACTGGTTAAGCTACGGCTCGCGTAGGCAATAGGATGTTCTGCCCCATCGGGTTCCTGAGTGAGCACCGCTCCCAACCCGGTTAAGCTTGCGTCCGTCTGCAGCGTGAACTTTTTAGTATAGTCGGGACGTGCCAATACCGGCGCCTCAGTTAATGCTTTCTTAAGGTGGTCGAAAGCTCTCTGCTGCTCCTGGCCCCAGAACCATTCTTGTCGCTTTCGAGTGAGCCTGGTGATAGGCTCTGCTACCTTCGCGTACTCGGGAATAAATCGTCGGTACCATGAAGTAGCTCCCAGGAACTGTCGGACTTGTTTAACCGTCCTCGGGGCTGGGATCTCCAGGATAGCTGATGTTTTATCTGGATCAACCAACATACCCTCGCGGTTTATCAAGAAGCCTAAGTACTTCAATTCTTTTCGACAGAATTCACATTTCTCGGAGTTGATCAGCAACCCCGCCGCCATGATCTTCTCGAAAACACGTCTCAGCTATTCCAGATGTTCCTCAAACGTGTCGGTGGCAATGACGATATCGTCCAGATAGGCAAACGCGTGAGGTTGCATATCGGGACTAATAACCCGGTCTAATAATCTCTGAAATGTAGCGGGAGCGGTGGTCAACCCGTACGGCATCCTCTTGAACTGGAATAGTCCCCTATGGGGAACTGTAAATGCTGTAATTTCTCGAGACTCCCGGTCCAGCGGGATCTGATGGAAGGCCTGACTCAGGTCTAGTGTAGAAATGTACTTGGCCGACCTTAAACAATCCAAGATATGACTCATGTACGGCATGGGGTATGCGTCTTTTTTCGAGACCTCGTTCACCTTACGGAAATCCAAGCAAAACCAGAAGGTGCCGTTCGGTTTTGCAGCCATCACGATCGGAGTGCTCCATTCGCTGGTGGAAGGCTCGATGACATCTGCCTCCAGCATACGGTCAACTTCCTGATCCATCGCTTCCCTTATAACGGGAGTGAATGGATACCATCGCTGTTTGATGGGTCTGGCATCACCAACATCAATATGGTGGACTACCAGTTTGGTGACCCCGGGAGCTAACCTCAATCTTGGAACTTGGATGGATAGGAACTCCTCTAACCGAACGGTTTCGGCCTCTGTCAGGTCCGTAATTGGCATCGTAGTGTTGTCATTTCCTATCACCTCTACCGGCTCGAAGTCGAACTTGGTGGTTTCTCCGCTAAAGAACCACTTGCGCCTCCTAAGGTCGACTCCAATCCCGAGTAGGAAAAGAGAGTCGAGGCCCAATAGCAACGGGACCGGGAGGTCAGGATAGACTCTTGCCATGAGCCTACTCCAACGACCCTCCAATGTTGCGTCGAACTCGACTTCCTCCGTGCACGTAATCTGCTGTCCATTGGCGATGGTGCTATGGTGTTTGGATGTTGGTCGTTGAGAATATCCCAACTCGGCCATCTCCAACAGTCCCTCCGCGCTGAGACAGGAGCTAGTTGCCCCGCAGTCCACCAACGCGGGCATTGGTCGCCTACAAATCTCCAGCCGGATAACCAAGATCTGCCAGGCTCGGCTGTTGTCTCCGATTGGACTACACAGATATTCCAAGATTAATGCATAGTGAAATAAAAATATTGCTTTATTTGTGAGAAATATAAAAACTATCGTTATTTAATTTACATACGGTGTAAACACCAGCTTATACCGCGGGCCCCGCGCCTCGGGGTCGCCGCCGGCGCCGCACAGTGGGTCCGATTCCCGAAAAGCTGGTCAAAAGTCGAAAAATGAAGTTTCATTTTATAGGATTTAGAGTACATAGGTGGATAGAGTAATGTTTAAAGAATATAATGGAACATTTTATAAGGGCTAGTGAAGTATACCTGGCAAGTATAAGCCAGTACAAAAGAGACCTTCGCGCAAGTAATAGCTCGATCGTTCGAGCTCATATTCAAGCGTCATATTAAAAAATTGGTAGAAAATCGTAAAATTGGTGTTTCCTCATTCTGCAAAATGGAGGTTTCAGGTTGAAGAAAGTAGTTTATTATCATATGCGTCGAAAATTATAACAGATACATATAAATTAATGGCTACACAATGTCTAAAGTAGAAAAAAATGAAAAATTATGTGCAATCATTTTAGAAAAACAGGGAAAAAGTTCAAAGTTCCGCAGTGTTCCGCAACGAAACAAGTTTTAAATTAAAGTTTGTACTGTTATGTAACAAAATTAGTAAAAATCAGCTGCAGCTAGCTGCAACTTTGTTTTCTGTGCACATTTGAACATAAAAAATTACAAATTCACATTAACCACTTGTTGCACGTTTTTTTCAAATGAATATAATTTTGTGAAACTTGTTACTCGGGGGGTTTTGGGGTCGCTGAATACGAATCCGATGTCAAAAAATCAAAATTCAAAATGGCGGATCCAATATGGCGGGCGAAATTTTCGAAATCGGTCGGATTCGCTTGAAACTTGTTACTCGGGGTTTTTTGGAGTCGCTGAATACGAATCCGTTGTCAAAAAAACAAAATTCAAAATGGCGGATCCAATATGGCGGACGCAATTTTCGAAATCGGTCGGATTCGCTTGAAACTTGTTACTGGGGGGTTTTTGGGATCGCTGAATATGAATCCGGTGTCAAAAAAACAACATTCAAAATGGCGGATCCAATACGGCGAACATAATTTTCGAAATAAAACCACCATTTTTGATTTTGTTTTTTCTTGGCTATGCAACGTGAATAGTTCCGTAGCGTAGTGGCTTACACGCTGAACTCGTACATTATTGTTCTCGGTTCAAATCTCGTGTAGGTGATTTTTTCTTATTTTGCATAATAATTATTTAATAAAATTGTAGTTAAATTAATTCAGCAATTTTCATAATTTTAATAATTATTTTAATGTTATAAATAACTTATTTCGTTTTAGAGTATATATTGTTGGATTCTAACATTTATAGAGGATTACGGAACATTTCAAAAGAGTCGACTGTATACATAGACCTACCTGCAATATATAGGTCTACCTATACATAGTGGAACAGATAGACTTTTTGCGAGGGTAATGGACAAAGATGTTATTAAAAGGTTCCATGTTATTTTACAAGCTATTTCAAGTGGTCATGAAATTATTGTACCACATTTCCAAGAATACACAATAGAAACAGCTCGAAAATTCGTCGGCTTATATCCCTGGTTCTATATGCCTACTTCTGTTCACAAACTTTTAATTCACGGCTCTAAAATAATACAATCTGCTTTATTGCGAATCGGACAAATGTCTGAAGATGCACAGGAGTCTTGTAATAAATATATTAAAAGATACCGTGAAGATTTTGCACGAAAATGCAGCAGAACAAAATCGATGGAAGATCTTTTCTTGCGCTTGCTAGTGGCATCAGATCCGTATATATCAAGCTTAAAGAAATTGCCACATAAGAAATAAAAATCCTTATTTCCGGAAACAATTGGTTTGCTTACTTCACCAACTATTTATGCGTCTACTGGTGATTCTATCTCTTCTTTTTCGATGTCGTCAGATTCTTCAGATTTTTATACAGACGATGAATACAGATGATGAAGACTAATTTTTATGTTAATATTAGAACAATATTCTTGTTAATATAAATTTATTTTTTGAATTTGGCTTTGTACTGTATTTCTCAAATAAATATGTTAGTATTTAAAAAATCGTATTCCTTATTACACTTTCTTATATATTTGAATTATACATTTTTCAATATTTTCATAAATGATTAAAAATGTAATTACTTATCTGAAATATGTACAAAATATTTTTTTTAAACAAGAAAATCATTACTCTGTAATCTAAATACATTTATTTTAAAACTGTCAATCAAATTATTATACAGTAATCTTAAAAAATGTTTACTTAAACCAAAATAATTATAAATTAACTGTTTGAATATGTTAATTTCATTTCACAAAATCTATTTTGTTTGAGAAAATGATTTTAAGAAATATGTGCTTCAAAGAAAAAATTACTTGCATGTAACTGAAGTACATTCACTTCAATAAAAAAAGGAAATGTAACTTGTAAATAGTATAAAATAAGTCCTTCAAAAGTGATTTTAATCAATACAATTATAGATGTAAAAGTAGATGTTTTATTACTATTTATCAAATATATAATTTACTTACAGATTTATAAAAAGTTAATAAATTTTTATAATCGCTATTTTAGATCTGCCATTTTGAATTTCATCTTTTTCACATCGGATACATGTTCAGCGACCTCAAAAACCCCCGAGTAACAAGATTCGAGCAAATCCGGTTGATTTCGAAAATTGCGTCCGCCATATTGAATCCACCATTTTTAATTTTGTTTGTTTCACACCAGATTCGTATTCAGCGACCTCGAAAACCTCCAAATAACAAGTTTCAAGCGAATCCGGCCGATTACGAAAATTGCGTCCGCCATATTGGATCCGTCATTTTGAATTTTGTTTTTGAGTTAGCTCTATCTTCCTCTCGCTCTCCATGACACGAATAACGAACCCTCGGTGACGGCTCATATGCAGGGGCTGCTCGCTCTGCAAAACATTATTTTTTTAATTAAAAATAAATATCACATGATTTAAAATTATTTTATATTTCTTACTTACCAAGCTCCGCTGCTTTGCTGCTAATCGACATTGGCACGTATTCCATGATCTGCTGTGTTAATAAAACAGAGACGAGCGATCCGTCTTCTTTCTAGCGCAGACCTTTGCTGATGCTTCGGTTTTACGACTGTCTCTCTCTCTCTCTTTCTCTCTCTCACTGTGACTGACATCTGTGTATACTTTATAATATTTCGAGCGAAATGTACACTATATACAATTATTTACAACAGTTTCTTTATCACAAATAGCTGCACATACGTAGAATTATTGCGTTCGCAACGCAACACCCGATGCATGATCAGCGATATGACCACGAAACAGCACAATTATTTCGGACAAAATAATTTTCATAAACTCCGTATCCTCTGGCGTTAGCAAGATCGCGATGTGTTCGAGCGCTTCTTCAAAGAAGTCCTTGGAACCGATGATCTCATACGCTACTGCACGAGTCATTTCACTGGCAACTATCTTTTCACGGACATATGATACCACCTCGTTCATACACCTCTGAATCGTTTCACTTTTGCTCTCTAGAGCCTGCATATGGATATCAATTCTTCTACTTATTTCGACGAGCATATCAAATGTAGACCGCTGAAGAACAATGTTTGGAGAGTATTTTCGGAAGCGTTTCCGTTTCGATTCTCCAGATTCCTCTTGATTCTCGTATTCCTCATCAGCGCTACCGCTTATTTTACCAAATGACACAGCTCTGTGCTGGTAACACGAGGTTAAAAGTGTGTAATGCGTTGTGTGCTCTATGCGGGTATTACACATTTTCTCGGCATCAGTCCCATGAGCTTCGAAATATTGCTGTACGCGAGAAAAATCACTTTTAAACACTCGCCACTCGTCCGCACCGAGTGTAATTCCGGTAAAAGTATTCGACAATATTTTCACCACCGGTGTAAGCGTACACGTAGAGTTCAACTCGAACCCGGCTACGATTATTTTACCAAATGATTTATTTAAACCGTACATAACGGGGTTCGCTATATACTGCGATATCGCATGAGGCTTAGCACCGTTATTTGCCATTTTTATTGCTTTCCTGTAGACTGTAACTTTTCGAATGAATCGTCGGTCGTGTTCATACTCCGTTTTATATAGATTTCCCCCACCACCTAACTGCATTACCTCTTTTTTTGATACTGCAAATCATACGCCTGAAAATTGCTAGCCAATATCCTTTGATATTTGTCGCATTCTCCTCAACAGCCTAGTAACAGCAGCAGATATATCCCAAAACTCTTGCATACTCGCGCACACTTATGCGCACACGCACACATTGACATACAGATAATATGTACCATGAAAACTAAATAATATTCGTCGGTGAAATTTGATGATTTTCCTCATGGCCGAGTGCCTTGAAATTAGATGAAAACAATATGACTTTCAGCAGCGAAACTCGATAACTAAGTACATCACCATCGCTAAATATTTCCCTAGGTCTTGCTTTTGTAAAGTGATCGCGTGCGGCCATCTTCTTGGTTAGTCGTATTCATTACATCGTTGCAGTATATGCAGAGAGAGAGAGAGAGAGCTTGTTAAAGGAATATATATAAAAGTGAGCCGCTTTGAAAATTCTCTAGTTAATTGTCTGATTTACTGTGGTTACTACTACTACTACTCTAACAGCACAATCATGGTCAGAGTGGTAAAGCGCTCATTGATAAGAAAATTGATAGAGTTTATATTGAAGCGTAGACCGTCGTTGCGTTCGCGCTGGGGTAGAAGAAATTTACAGATCACCCTATGGGAACTTCCGACACAGGCGGTTGTTCGTAAAATTCGCGGTATGCTGTGCGAGTGTCATCAGCGCGATTTAGTTGACGCGTATAATATTGGATTGTTTGATAATCAAATAATTATTGATTCGGTGGTGCGTGTTATTCGTCGACGAGGCTGGCTGAATGAGACTGCTCTGCAACCCATACTCAATGAAAGACGTAAGTAATATACAGCGCTAATTACTTTTATTTTATTTCCTTTATTTCATAAGATTTTTATATAGTTCGACGGTATGAGGACGCAGAAATGGGATCCGACACCTATGATTTCGATGAGGAGGGTAGAACCGATTCAGATGATCATAGCAGGGACAACGATGGCGACAGCACCGTCGGGAATCGCTGGATAAATTTTACCCAGCCATTCTGCGGTTATAAACCTACAAACGGTCTTTTCATGGCAGGCCCCTCGAGAGAACCAGATGAATCCGTCGCAGGCCCATCGCGACAATACAGTTCAAACGATGATGCCAACAGCAATACAGACAGCGAGGAAGAAGAAGAAGAAGAAGAAGAAGAAGAAGAAGAAGAAGAAGAAGAAGAGGAGGAGGAGGAAGAAGAAGAAGAAGAAGAAGAAGAAGAGGAGGAGGAGGAGCAAGACGTAGACGATGACGACGAGGAGGAGGAGGAAGAGGAGGAGGACCCTGTAGATTCAGGTAAGCTTTTAATAATACAACTACGCTGACAAAAATAAAAAAATTACGCGGATAATAATAGTAAAATGAAAAAGCAGGGTACGAGACGGACCCAAACGTTTTTCGCTTTGCACGATTCACTGTGCCGAGACCGCCGACAATCGAGTTGGTTTACGAAATGCGTCGGCGGTTTCCGGGTGCAGTCGACGGATTCGAGGACTAGAAGCAAATATAAGTTTGTAATTCTTACGTTACACGAATTATATGCATAGTATATAGCCAGCGACAAACAAAAATTTAAAGTAAATTAAATAAAAATTCTAATAAATGGTTTAATTATGCCTGCAGGTGGACAGACCGGCGATGGAAGGACTGCTGCACGGGGTGGTGATATTTTGCCTCCTGGTGAACGTTTCGGTATCGACAACGAGCAGAGACGTTATTTTTCACGCTTTAGGATGCAGGGTCGAGAGACAGATTTTTATTTTCGTCAGCCACCGGTCGGTATCGATCATCTGACATGGTTCGAGGGAGGTGTACGAGATGTTCTTACACGTCTTACAGAATCGTGCGAAGGACATGATTATGTGGGTATGACTCTGAGCGTACCGTCTTTTGCGCAAGGACCTGTATGGTTATCATTTCGACCAGCTCGTGACATCGTTCCCGACGATATATGGCGACTAATTAATAGTGTAGCTCAGAGCGCGCGCGAATTTCGAATAGACGCTGGTACATGTAGAATGACGACGTGTATAGTACGAGGCGTCGAAGGAGCCGGTGTGGGCACTAGGCTTACACACGAGTCTATAGCAAAAAAATCAATTTTACGCATAAGTAATCGCGATAATTTGTGTCTACAACGATCCCTTGTCACTGCCCGAGCGCATGCCGAACGCGGTCAAATACGTGCGGGTGTGCTACACAGACGATGGTGTCAAATTCGGAACGGGCTTCGAGGTGCGCAATATACAGCGGCGATAGAGCTCACACGTAATGCAGGGGTAACGACACCGTCTAGGGGGTGTGGTGCGCGCGAAATTCAGCTCTTTCAGGAGTACTTGGTTCACGAGGGTATAGCGATTGTTGTTTATGAATTTCTCACCTTCGGAAAACGCGTTCCGGCTCTGTACGATGGGCGAAAATACGTACTCACTGCAACAGGTAAAATTAATCATACACTCTTTATTCTCTATTACGAGCGTTCTCATCACTATCAACCGATATTAAATCTCGCCGGTGCGCTAGGTAGTCGGGGGTTCTGCACGCAATGTAATTCCAAGTATATTCGAGTACTCGAGCATCGATGTAGCTATCAATGTGCTCGATGTAAATCCACTTATTGCAACGGTAATAGAGACTCTCAGCCTGAGTATTGCGCAGACTGTAATCGTTCGTTCTTTGGTGCTTTTTGCCTCGCTCATCACAAGAGTGAGGGCTCCGCGGGCATCACGTCTCGTAAATATAGACGGTACAGCGTCTGTAACGCATTGAAAATCTGTAGAGACTGCTCGCGTATGATTAAAACCACAGATAAAAAGATGCATGTATGTGGTATATCGTTTTGTGCTACATGCAAACAAACGCGGCCGACTACGCATGCATGTTTTATAGCACCTCTTAAGAAATCAGATGCGCAAAAGGAGAAGAAAAAAGACAAGTCTTCCACGAGATTTTTATTTTATGATTTTGAGACGCAGCAACACGCGCAATTGCATGATGATAAATCGACACGAATTCACGAGCCGAATTTATGTGTCGCACAATGCGTATGTATGGCATGTCTGGATATCACAGATATAGAGACAGATTGTGCTAACTGTGGTAAACGTGAATTCGTGTTTATCGATGATCCTGTTGGGGATCTCGTAAAATTGGCATTATCGCAAAAATTTAAAAAGACCATCTGCATCGCCCATAATGCTAGAGGTTTCGACGCACAATTTATTCTACGGTATTTTATCGAGGTGCAAAAAACACAGCTGCCCTCTCTGATTATGAACGGTACGAAGATTGTCTCGATGAAAATTGGCGATGTCGTTTTTCTCGATAGTCTAAACTATTTACCCATGGCTCTTAGCGCTTTACCTAAGGCCTTTGGTTTCGCTGATGAGGTGGCAAAGGTACATTTCCCCATTTATTCAACACACCGGAATATCGGAATTACTCAGGTCCTCTGCCGGCTTTGCATTTTTACTCACCCGATACCATGTTCTCAGCGGATCGCGAGCGCTTTTTAAAATGGTATGAGGAAGAATCGAGTCGCGTAGATTATACATTTGATTTTGCGACGCAATTTGTGCAATATTGTCGTACAGATGTTACGGTTTTGAGACGAGCGTGTTTAGCTTTTCGAGAGTTACTTATACGTTGTGGGAGCGTGTGCCCCTTTACAGAAGCATGCACGATAGCATCAGCATGTATGAGAGTATTTCGAAAGAATTTTCTACAGAAAGATCGCATTGCGGTGTTACCACCAGGAGGATATCGCTGGGGCGATAAGCAATCGCGCAAGGCCGTCGTATGGCTCGTATGGCTCGAGCGTGAGCTCAACTGCGTTATCGCTCATGCTGGACGCACGAGAGAGTATCGCCCTCCGGCCGGCCTACCGGCCGTGGACGGTTACTACGTGGATGCGGGGGTCCATCACGTTCTTCAATTTCATGGCTGCATTTGGCACGGTTGTCCGCGATGTTATCGCGTGAATAGAGATGCTCGAACTAAATTCGGCGATACAATGGATGAGCGATACGAGCGTACCATTCTTATTTCCGGGCGAATCAGATCGAAAGGGTACACTCTAACCGAAATATGGGAATGCGATTTTGACAGATTACTCGAGAATAACGAGGAAATGTCGATATACGTGAAAAATCACGCCATGGTCAAGCAGGCGCCTCTCGAACCACGCGATGCATTCTTTGGCGGTCGAACGGAAAATTTTGTAAGCTTGTACGACTTCGCGAATGGGGAGCAGATACGCTATGTGGATGTGTGCTCGCTGTATCCGTGGGTATGTAAGAATGGAAAATATCCCGTTGGACACCCGAAATTGTACGTAGGTGACGAGTGTCGAGAATTCGTAGGACTTGAAAACGATCCAAGTGTCGTCGAGGGTCTCGTGAAGTGTACCGTGCTGGCACCGCGCGATTTGTATATACCCGTACTGCCTGTTCGCATGCATGGGAAACTACTGTTCCCCCTGTGTAGAACGTGCTGTACAGATATGGACACATCCGAGGTTTGTACACACGATGACACGACTGAGCGAGCGTTTGACGGCACATGGGTCGTGGACGAACTGAGAAAAGCTGTGTCGCTCGGATATAAAGTGACGCGTATCTATGAAATTTGGCAATACGTTGTTACGCAGTATGACTCGACAACGCGACGAGGCGGTCATTTTGCCGAGTACATCGATACATTCTTAAAAATAAAACAGGAGGCGAGTGGTCCGCCAACAGAGTGTAACGATGACGAGGAAGCAATAGAGCGTTTTATAGCATTGTACAAGGAGTCTGAGGGTGTATATCTCGAGCGAAGTGCTTTGCAGCCAAATCCGGGTTTACGTTCACTAGCGAAATTGGCTCTTAATTCATTCTGGGGAAAGTTTGGTCAACGAGAGAATCTCACGAAAACCGTTATCGTCTTCACGCGCGCTGAGTTAATGAATTTACTAACGAGTCCGGAGATTGAGGTGACGGGGATGCTACCGGTTAATCACAAGATTATGTATGTAAACTATGTGAGCAACCGCGATGCTATCCAACCATCACCGACATCAAACGCCGTGATTGCAGCATACACGACGGCACAGGCACGCCTAAAATTATACAGTTATCTTGAGGGGCTCGGGCGGCGAATATTGTACTGCGATACGGACTCCTGTATTTACGTGAGCCATCCCGGTGGTAACGAGTATGAGCCGCCAATCGGTCAATTTCTAGGAGATCTTACGGATGAATTAAGTGAATACGGGCCTGGTAGTTATATAACTTCGTTCGTTTCGGGTGGACCAAAATTTTACGCATATCTTGTACGTAAACCCGACGGTACGGTTATTGAAAAATGTAAAGTGAAGGGTATCACGCTAAACTTTGCGAATAGCCGTCACGTAAATTATAACGCATTACGATCTTTCGTGACAGGAGCAAGGAGCGTACCTATTATTTCAAAATTCGACGCTATTCGACGTACGGAATTTCATCATGTAGTAACGCGTAAAGAAACGAAATCATGCGAGCCTGTTAACACGAAGCGAAAACGGCACGGGGTGTACTCTACTGTACCGTATGGCTATTGTGAAATACGCTAATTAGTATAACGCAAAAAGTATATAGTTTTACGGGTGAATTCGCGATATTTAAAAATAATCTTTTTGTCTAATTTCATGTAACATATTTACTGTGTACAATACATTGAAAAAATTGATTTATCATGTATAAAATCGTTATCGGATCGTTCTTTTTGTGCTGCTATTCGTAACAGTAGCTGCTATCTCTCTACCGTTCCCTTTTGTGCTGACTTTCTCATCGTTGATTCCTTTTGTCCCGTCTTTCTTATCGAGTGTTTCCTTTTGTTCTGGCTTTCTAGTGCTATATCCGTGGATATAATATCGTTGTTTAGAATTTGATGATTCGTAAAATTTGTATATAGAGATGTATGCATAGTGAAATAAAAATATTGCTTTATTTGTGAGAAATATAAAAATTATCGTTATTTAATATACATACAGCGTAAACGCCAGCTGTGATAAGCGGTCCTACGGGGTGTGGTAAAACATATTTTGTAAAAAAATTCTTTAAATACATGCGCGAAATGACGGATGTCCCGTTCGAGCGTATACTTTTTTATTACTCAGAGTGGCAGTCCGGGTATTCAGAGTACGGTGATAAAATCGAATTTCGCGAGGGTTTACCGCAAGCAGTAGACTACTCGAATGACGCAAGACCTAAACTTGTGGTCATTGACGATCTAATGCGCGAGGCATCCAACAATACTGTGGTCGATCTTTTCACCAAGTGTAGCCATCATAAAAATCTTAGTGTCATTTTCATCACGCAAAATCTCTTTCATCAGGGTCACGGGCAGCGCGATATTTCCTTAAACGCTAATTATATCATTGTCTTCAAAAATCCGCGAGATCGCGCGCAAATTCAGCACCTAGCCTGTCAGGTATGTCCTGAGAATCCGCGATTTTTGCAGGCGGTATATTTCGATGCAACGGCTGCACCGCACGGCTATCTATTTTTCAACTTGAAACAATCTACGCCTGATAATTGTCGATTTCGCGCCTGTATATTTCCCGATGACCAATACCATTACGTTTACGTGCCTCAAAAAGCAATAAAAGTTCGCGATGCGACGCGCGATGCACCAGTAATACGCTTGTAATGGCGTTGCGCGGACCTCTCGATAAAAAGCAAATAATTATATTGCAAGCGCCGTGTTATCTGAAGCAAGAGCAACGACGTGCAATTTTGCGCAAAGCAGATGTAGCGCTCGTACGCTGTATATGCGAGTGTGCTCTAAACGTTTTACAGGGAAACGTGAGTCTGAACAACGTCCAAATAAATCATCTTCGGAGGCACGCGACAATTCTTCGACAACTAGCCGCCAAAAGGGGAAATTGGAGTGGTAAGAGAAACATCATCGTCGAGCACTGTGTCGGATTTCTCACGTTGCTTCTTGTGCCTGTGTTGGCCTACACGAGACATGGAATATGCCAGAAAGATGGTACTTATTCCTTATGATAACATACATCGTCTCGCTGGACTCGCCACTACTGCTGCTACTACTACTACTACTACTAGTGCAGACCCGTTGCCCTCCGTACAGACTACCGGTACGCCATTATCGCGCCTCGACTCTGAGCTGAGTGAAATTCTAACCTCTCACTTATACAAGAGCGAGAGAGCGAGAAATGGATAGCGTACGAGCAGGTTTTATAGCGTTATCTTCACATGGTCAAGTACGATAATGCAGTACCGAATACTTCATCAAGACGAAAAATAGCGATACTCGATAGTCACGAGAATAAATCCGACGACGTTCTAATGAACAAAATTAAATCTTGGCTCAATAACACTTATTATCGATAGCGTACCAAAAAAATTTTAATCTAAAGCAATTTCGTTGCTTCGCAATTTGCATCGCAGCGCCGTTGGTAAAAAAATGATATGGGATCGTAACGGTGTTGTTTCCATAGACGGCAGAAGAATTTCAAATTCCAATATCGTTGATCTTGTTAACGATGCTATGCGAGCTAGAAAACGCGAGAAACCCATCGGACGATCTCACTTTGCCAAACTCCTGCGAGCGATACAGATGCCACGCGAATTTATCGGCAATCCCGAGTTACTACACGAGCCTACACCTACATCATCCTTGGCACCACAGCGGCGTCTTATTTTACCACGCCATAGCGGTAGTAGCAGCAGCAACAGCAACAACAGTAGCAACAACAACAACAACAACGAGGCCGAGACCGCACACTCAAACAGAGATTTAATGCTCACGGCTGAAAACGACATCATCGAGGGCAGGAGGGGGATAAACAAGAGGACGAACAATTGCAAAACATCGCACAAGTAGAATATCGACCCCCGCACACAGTTAGAAAAGAAAAAGAAAAAGAATCCATATAACTGGTCATCGTTAAAATTATGAAAATTCTTCAAAAAATCTATTATGACACCGCTAATCCTGCTTCCTATTCTCGAGCAAAAAATTTGGCCCAGGTGGATCGGAGAGTAACGCGAAAAAATGTTTTACCATGGCTCGAGACACAGGATTCATGTAACATGCATCGTCTCGTGCGACGACGAGTTCCCCGTCGTACGTACAACGTGAGTAATATAGACGATGTATGGGAGGCTGATTTAGCTGATCTTCGCTCGATAGCCACGTACAACGATGGGTACGCATATCTGTTTGTTGGAGAATCAGCTGGCGCACGGCGATCGATGTTCGTCGTGCGCCTACCTGTTGCGGTGCTCTACCACACGTCGTTCGGTTGAGGCGAAGATAGCCGAGGCAGGACTTCGCGAGGCCGAGGATGTGCCTCGTTGGCATGCCGCGTCGAACGTGAGGATGTCTCTCTCGCTTGCCTTCGGTTTCGCTCACCGGCTATCTCGCTCAACTGACTTCAGCGCCCAACGACGCTTTCATACCCGCAGCCATGTTGGAATTTTGACACTTTTCGGAACAACCACGGGAACAGCGCACGCATTTCGGGACTCTCGGATTTTTCTTCACTGCATTCATCGGACTCACTCAACTTCTCGCTCAACAGGACTCAACTACACGATAAGAGTACACCGTCACAATTCAGTGCAATTCAATATCGGTGAGGAGTAGAAAATAGCGGTACATTATCACATTTTTGTCTCACTCTATGGCGTGCGCTGCAGCACATGCTGCACCACGTTCTCCTCACTGTATTTTGCCGGTATAATTAATATAATTATGCATGTATTTTATATTCACTGTACTTTCCTCCAGAAAATCTGCTGGGAAAGTACAGTGACTATACACTGCTCATTTGTGCATCCTCAATCTATGTTGTGTTGTACTACGCAGTGCTGACTGCGTAGCTGTTCTCACATTCAATCAAAGCACTCATGCAAATTCAATTGCAAGTGCTCTCATCTATTCACTGCAACTTCTCTCCAATAAATCTACTGAGAGCTTGCAGTGAATAATTTGCACATCTTACGCACTCATTTTTCTCTTAGTGTGGCGTGCTACGCAGCACTGACTGCTGCACGCGCATCGCTCTCAGTACTCACAGCACACAATTAATATAATTGTGTGCTGGTTCTCAGTTTATAAGATGTAATCAATTCACTTGGTTATATGCAGTTTAAATTTCTTGGTGACTTTTTGGTACAATTATTTTATATTAATTTTGTTGTTTTACAAATTTTACTTATTTTAACGTTTAACACTTTTTTCAAAACTATAACCAAAATTATATTTAAACTATATGTTGTAACTTCGGAAGGTAGAATAAACCGCTTCCTCAATTTAACAACTATGTGTCTGGTTCATTTATCACCTTGTCGAGAGTGAGTTTTCATGGGTATTCGATACATTCACAGATCTGTCAACTTCATCCAGCTGATTCTCAAACACTGTTTGTTGTTATCGATGTGATGAACAAATACGCGTGGGTCGAGGCTGTGCGTGACAAAACGAGCGCAAACGTGGCTCGCGGTCTCACACGCATACTCGCACGCAGTAACAATCGTCGCCCACAGCAATTGCAAACTGATCGAGGCAAAGAATTTATCGGCGCTCCGTTTCAGCAAATTCTCAAGAAAAAGAATATCGATTTTCGCGCTGCTCGTAACCCTGATATAAAAGCCTCGATTGCCGAACGCTTTAATTGAACAATAAAAGAGCGAAAGTGGCGCTACTTTACATACACGCGAAATAAGCGTTACATCGATGTTTTACAAAAATTTTTATATGCTTATAATCACATTAGACACAGCAGAACGCGTATTCCTCCGAGCGAGGTAACCCTCGAAAATGCCTCTATAGCCCGAGAAAATTTAGCATGGCGTTACGAGCGTAACGCGAGAAAAATTAAAAAGCCTAAATACAGCGTCGGTGACTTGGTACGTATCAGTACAGCTAAAGCAGCATTCGTGAAAAGATATGAGCGTGGTTGGAGTAACGAATTATTCAAGATTCAACGAATATGAGTGAATCGAGAACCATTCGTGTATATTTTACACGATCTGAATAACGAGACTATCGACGGTATTTTCTACGAGGCAGAATTATGGCAAGTACGAGTACCTCCGTCATCTGAGAAGACGAAAGAGAAGAAGAAGAGGACAAAGAGGAAGAACGCTCGAAATCACCGTCCCTGATAAATATGAGCTCCAAGGATAGCTCTTTCTTTGTCGTACTACCAAACAAAAGTAGTATGCAGTATTTTCCGAATAATACGACGACAAAATTTATTACAAAACTACCGCGTCAGGCACGTTTGTACAAAGAATGGTCTGTTTCTCTTGTGGAAATTGCTTATCCGATGACACTTTTACATGTTCCTACTGTAGGAAATCTCGTACTTTTTGAGGATGGTGATTATGATTTATCGGGTTTAAATCTTTTAACACGGAGACGCGCTGATAGAGACCAAGTTCCACCTGGTGTATATCGCTCTACAGACGCTCTTTTGGAGAGTATAAATAAGATACCTCACGTAGCCGGTCATTTGGGCTTCAAAACGCTTCCGAGCGGGCAGATCGAAGTGGCCCGCGTATGCGACGATCTACGATACCATGACTTTCGCGTATCGCCCGCTATCGCAAGGCTACTAGGAGTCTTGGAAGAGGCTTGTAGGTCTGTAATGATAGAGCCGCATTGCGAATACACAGGGTCAAGGCCTGCATCTCTCACCGGTGCTATACCGAGTTGCATGTTTCTATACACAGATATCTGCGAGAGCTATATTACAGGCGATGTACAAACACCCCTCTTACGAGTTGTTCCGATTGATACTGATGACTGTCAGTATGGTTCGATAAAAATTTAATCGTTTTCAACGCCACGATATATACCTCTCTTGCGCAATAATTTACACACTACTGTGACACTACATTTCAAAAGGTCCCACGATTGATTACACCACTATGGATGATATTGACAGTGTGCAGCACGGATGGGGCCGTCGCGGGTACGGCGGTATTAGCCATGTTTATATCGGAACACCTAGTCAACGAGGACACGGTATCGGCAGCTTTCTCGGGGGCCTGTTTCGTCGAGTGTTACCACTTTTAAAGAAGGGCGCTAAAGCAGTTGGAAAAGAGGCATTGTGCGCTGGTGTAAACGTAGCCGGTGATATCCTCGATAGAAATATAGCTGTGAAAGATGCTATTCGCGAGAGAGCGCGAGAATCAGGCAGTAATCTCAAACGCAAGGCCTCTGAAAAAATTGACACTCTCATGCGGGGGTCTGGTTATAAAAAGCGCAAAATTTCGCGAACTCCTCAATCATCGAACGAACGTGAACCACGACGTATCTCCCGTAAAAATAAAAGTGTAATAAAGAGAAAAGTAATAAAAAAGAAGAACAATAATAAGAACAATAAGAAGAAGAAGCCTCGTCAACGAACAGTTGCAGATATTTTTGGATAGCTGAAACAAGATGGCTTTTCTACATGCGCACTCGTGCGAGTGTCTTAAATCGGAACTTGAATTATTTTCACTCCCACCGACGCAAACTACTATCGAAAGCTCCAATTGGGTGTATTACAAACCAATATCTTCGCTAACAGATGATTCACCGATTGAATTTGTTATTCCTGGACAGGGAGATGAGTATATCGATCTCGCGCATACTATGCTTAGTCTGAGAGTGAAAATAACATCTCCTACTACGAAAATTGCCGCGGGTACAGCGTCGAAAGTAAGCGCCGGCCCTGTAAACAATCTCTTGCATTCTATGTTTAATCAGGTGGATGTAGACCTGAATCAAAAATTAGTTACACCTCAAAATAATGCCTACGCCTATCGAGCGTACATAGAAACACTTCTGAATTACGGTCCAGCAGCAAAAAAATCGCATCTCACGAGCGTTCTCTGGTACGACGATACCCCTGGAAAAATGGATGATATAACATCGGAAAATACGGGTCTTGTGAAGAGAAAACAATTTTTAAATGTCGAAAAAACTGTAGACTTGCTCGGTCATCTGCATTGCGATATATTCAATCAGGAGCGGTTCCTATTTAACGGTGTCGAGATGCGACTACGGTTGGTGCGGTCTAAAGATTTATTTTGTGTTGTGGGCGATACAAAGAATGGTCAATGCGGCTTAAAGATTCTCGAGGCATCGCTTCTCGTTCGTAGAACAAAAATGGCTCTTGGTGTGCTGCTCTCGCATGCTAGAACTCTGGTAAAATCTACGGCTAAATATCCTCTTACGAGAGTCGAGGTAAAAGCCGTTTCAATACACTATGGTATTCATGGAGAGACTATCGATAATATCGTGTTAGGTCAATTGCCGAAGCGTATAATTTTCGGTTTTGTCGATAACAAATCGCTTAACGGCGACTTCAGTATGCATCCATTCAATTTCCAAAATTACAAGATAAATTATCTCTCGTTGTATGTAGATGGTTCTCAAATACCTTCGAAACCGTTACAACCTGATTTCACGAAAAATTATCGATATGTGGATGCTTTTCAAACGTTGTTTTCGTGAACTGGAATACATTTCTTGAACGACGGTAATTCGATCGATCGCGATGGATACTGTCTGTTTGCTTTTGATTTAACACCCGATTTTTCGGCGAACAGCAATACACCTTGAAATTTAATAAAGCACGGTAGTGTGAGAATAGAGGTACGAGTTGAGGATGCACTTGCTTCAACGTTAAATTGTGTAGTCTACGCGGAATATGATAATGTCCTTGAAATTGATGCCTCTCGACAAGTAATGGTGGATTTTACTGGATAAACGAAAAATGTGCTAATGTCGGCATAAAATTATATCGTGTTAAGAGACGTAAAAGCGTGTCTGTGAGTAACTAATCAGTCAAACTCGAGCATCTATACGGATTAGACGTGAAAATGGATATCGTCGTGGATATACAGGGAATGCGTGGTAAAGACTCGGAATTTATTCCGAAAGAAATTGCCGTGGTAGCAGTGGATAGACCGTACTCTGCTCATTGGATCGTCGCACCGCCGTGTCACTTTGCCGAATTACCACAGCATTCGAGAAGCCAGAATAATTTTCATTCGAAATATTTTCACGGTCTGGAATGGTACGAGGGCGATGTGAGCTGTAAACAAGCATACGCTAACTTCCGTGAAATTTCACGAAAATCAAGACGTATCTATACACGCGGTCACGAGAAGGCTATACTTCTTTGCGATATTACGAGTCGTGAAATTTCCAACCTGGAGGATGAGGAGGGCGCCCTATTGTACACATTTATGCCGAAATCTTTGCGAAAATGCTTCAGACACGCTATGATAAACGATACAGCGTCTTCGCATTGTGCAATGCGCCAGGCTTTCCAAATAAAAAAATTGGCTTCGCGAGCATATATTTAAAGGAGAATCGTACATGGATGTTTGGTCAGCAGGCGAAGAGGAGAAGAATAAGAAAGGGGAGAAATCTTCATCATGTAGTCGTGACACGATCGACGATGCTTTGAAATAAACTTTGCATATACAGGGTGTCCGCCGGGAAGGTATACTACTTTGTTTTGCCGCCATTTTGGTAAACGTTAGTCTTGACAGTTCATATTTGGCAGTCGTGAAGTAGACACGTGGCAAATTTATTATGGAAAAATATTCGATAAACCAACGTGTTTTAATCGTTAAAACATTTTATCGAAATCAATCATCGATTACTGTGACGATGAGAAAGTTACGTGAAATTTTTGGGAGAAACAACGTGCCAACAAAACGCACTATTTATCGTGTAGTGAATGATTTCGAAGAAAGAGGGTCTGTAAGTGATGTGGCCAAGCATGGGCCACAACGTACTGCAAGATCGGCTGAAAACATTACTGCTGCTCAAGAAAGTGTTCAAAACAATCCATCAACCTCAATTCGACGCCGTGCTCAGGAGCTTGGTCTTCAAAGAACAAGTTTGGCCACAATTTTGCACAAGGATTTGCATTTGTTTCCATTTAAGATTCAGTTGACACAAGAGCTTCTTCCACAAGACCATTTACACCGCCGTACATATGCCAATAGGATGTTACAGCTCGCCCATGACAACCCCGATTTTCATGAAAAAATCATAATGAGTGACTAGGCACATTTTCATTTAAATGGATATGTGAATAAACAGAATAGTCGGTTCTGGGCAATGGAAAACCCTCAAATTATTCATCAGTCACCTTTACATCCATTAAAAGTGACAGTCTGGTGTGCAATTTGGTCAGGAGGAATCATTGGACCTTACTTCTTTGAAAATCAAAACGGCGTAACGGTAACTGTGAATGGGGAGCGATATCGTGATATGATTGAAAACTTTTTAACGCCACAACTGCATGCTTTGGGCTTGATTAACATGTGGTATCAACAAGACGGTGCCACATCGCATACAGCCAGGATTACAATGGAATTACTGCGAGACCTCTTTCCACAACAAGTTATTTCAAAAAATGGTGATGTTGATTGGCCTCCACGGTCGCCTGATTTGACTGCTCTGGACTTCTTTTTGTGGGGATATCTAAAAAGCAAGGCTTATGCAAACAAACCAGAAACGCTTGAGCAACTCAAACAAAATATTTGTGATGAAATTAATGAAATACCGCGTGAAATGTGTGAGAATGTAATGAAAAATGTGCTCAAAAGGGCTCGCATTTGTGAGGCTAACAGAGGCGGACATTTATCTGATATTGTATTCCATACATAATTGCCGACATTAAATAAAACATTTATCAATATAAGATCCATTCTCTTTCATTTAATCAAAAATTATAAACAAACAAAGTAGTATACCTTCCCGGCGGACACCCTGTATATACGTCTTTCAAAGCGTATCGGTCATCATTTAATCATTGACTATGTGTTCAGCATGAGCACTAGACAAATCTACGAGAGTCTTAAGTATCTACCACTTTCAACCGTTGACGTATACCCAGCTGACAGAATTCCTCGTGTATGGTCGTTACCGGCTGGACTCGTAGTTAACACGGATAACCACGACGGACCTGGAGAGCATTGGATCGCTATGTACGTTAACCATCATAGAAAAGGAATGTACTTTGATAGCTACGGGCTACCGCCGGTTATACCGCAACATCTCGCACGACTACGAAGAAACTGCAAGTTCTATCGGTACGGTCTCAAGCAGCTACAGAGTAATACGTCGGATGTGTGTGGACAATTTTGTATCGTATTCCTGCATCTTATGTCGTGCGGCTTCACCATGTCGCGATTTAATAATCTCTTTAGCGATAATGTAATGAAAAACGGCAGATTAGTACGTGAATATTACAATACTTTTGCCTCTCGACGATTAGACAGTGATAAAAATAAATTTAACGGCGGAGGAGTCTCCGAGCGAAGATTACCGTGTTTGCAGGGATGTTGCATATGACGGTAAATATGTGTAAAGTGATTAAAATAAAATATTGATTAATCTAAAACAAATACATCGGCTTATTGTGTCTCTTATTTTATAATTATATATAAATTATAATCGAGGTCTCTCGCGGTACGATATCGTATTCTGCGTCTTTTACTGCGGAGCAATCGCTTAACGAGAAGCACAGCACAAAGCGGTACGCGCGTGCAAAACCGCTGACATTGCATTCAAAGCGCTGCACAGCTAGTTATGATTCAGAGGGGCGTTTGTTAACTTCAAACGCTGTGATCACCGCCAGCATCATCCGGAGCATTCAGTCTGTCTTTAGCAGTGCACGACGAAAGTTTAAATCGAGAAAAAAAATGTATCCGCGGTACGACAACTTCGCTCTAGCCGTGGCTTTTGTGTGTCGGGTCGTTTGCGGTGCCGGGGCTAACGCGATATTCCTATGTACATGATTAATGTGTGTTGCGTGGCAAAAACTAGAGGACGATTTGGAGAAATTTTATATTGATGGACTTGCCGAGAGGAGTGTATTTAAATATGAGGACTTGTGTGCGGGAGCCTCACTTGTCGTTGTGCGGCATCAAAGGGCTATGCGCGGTAAGATCATCGACATGGATGATGACGGGTGCTGCGAGGTGCTGCTGGTCGATATCGATGAATCGATATACGTCGATTGGCAGCAACTATTCCACCCCGAGCCGCCGATTAGTGTGTTACCGGCGTTGCTCGTGAAGTGTACGGTATTCGGCCTCGATCATTTAATTGACGAGGACGGCTATCTAGATCGGATCGATGGAATACGCGGTAATGATACGCTGATCGGGATACGCATGCGTACCCCTGACGGTTGCCACGCTCCGTGGGTTTAAATTTATTTCTCGACGTAGTCTCCCTGCAACTCGATACATTTGGTCCAACGTTTTCCCATTCTTTTAAACCGTCAGAAAAAAATTGATTTTCTAAACCTGTAAAACACTGGTTTACAGCGTTTTCAACCTCAGCATTTGACTTATATTTTTTTCCCCGAGAAAGTTTTTGAAATAAGGAAATAAGAAAAGTCGCTGCGAGCTAGGTTTAGCGAATAGGGTGGGTGCGGAAGCAATTCATACTTCAATTCGTTTAATTTTGACATTGCGATCATGCACGTATCAACCCGAGCGTTATCCTGGTGAAACAGGATTTTTTTTGCCCAAATGCGGACGTTTTTTCTTAATTGTGCCCTTTAATTCATCCAGCAATGCAGCGTAGAACTGTCCGTTGATTGTTTCACCCTTTGCAAGGTAATCGATTAGAATTATTCCACGGCTTTCCCAAAAAACTGTCGCTTTTCCTGCAGAGAGCAAACGACCTTTGCCTTCTTCGGAGTTGGTTCCCCCACCGCAATCCACTGCATTGACTGTTATTTGGTCTCAGGCGTATGATGGTGTATTTAGGTTTTATCGATGGTTATCATTCGACGCAAACATTCCGCTGGATTTTTTATACTGGCTAAGACACTCACGCGACATGTCCGTCCGTATGCCCTTTTGATCGATCGTCAACAAGCGCGGCACCCAGTGCACGCATAATTTTCTCATATCCAAATCTTGTTGTAAAATCTTGTGCACCCGTTCAGATGATAAGCCACAAGCCTCAGCAATCTCCTTAACAGTCAATCGACGATCTTCCATCATAGTTTGATGCACGAAATCGACCATTTTGTCAATCGTAGCGGTTTTCGGGCACAGGCAAGTTTCTCATCTAAAATGGTCGTACGACCACGTTTGTGCTCGGCCACCCAATGTTTGACTGTTGTAAATGAAGGGGAGGCTTGACCGTATGCAGAGTCTAACTCATCTTTTATTTCCTGAGTCTTTTTCCTTTTCAAATGAAGAAACTTTATCACTGCGCGTTACTTAATTTTCTCCATTATTGACAGACGATGTCAGCTGACAATTTTGGAAGAGTCCCATAGACGAATTAATGATCAGAATGACTTGAAATTTTTACGATTAACATATGGGGGGTTATATAGGGGCCATCTATCGGACGGCGATAGACATTTTTTTCTACAGTTATTTTATGTCTATGAGGCCGGAAGCTTTTCAAGTAGCCCTCATAGGCTTAGTGCTCTATAAACAGCCTCAGGCGGTTTGTATGCACTGTCAGTGTTTTCCGTCCCTTCCCGCCTACATAGTTAACGGGGGACCTCTTCTCCATTATCTCGTAGGGTCCCGTCCACTTCGGAGTTAGCTTGGTTGACCTTCCGCTGCGCATCGTCACGTCACGCAGTAGCACGCGTTCGCCGACGCGATGCTCTTGGACCTGCGCGCCGTAGTCGTACCCATGCTTCGACTTTCTTTTTGCACCTTCCAGATTGTCACGTGCTACTGTCAAGGCGGCGCGCAATCGCACGCATAGCTCGTGGACGTGGTCGTCATAGGCATAGGTGCTGCGGGGCTCATGCTTCACGGCGGTCGGCAGCTCCGCTTCGCATCTATACACCAACACGTGGGGGGATAGGCCGGCCCACGTACTACTGTGTTCAAAAAGTAAGGTGAATTTTTAATTTAAACTTCCCGCGTTAACCGAATCGGACAAATGAATTTTTTTCAAGTTGGTAGGACTGTTAGTGACATCTGTGACAAATTACATGTCAATATCATCATTAGTTTTTAGTTTACGCTTGGTTTTGTGAACAAAGAAAAGTGAATTTCGCGATTTTTACGATGTCGAATTTTGTTGAGCAAAAAAGTGCTATTAAATTTTGCTTGCGGAATGAAATTTCCGCCGCTGAAACGTATCGAATGTTACAAAAGACCTTCGGTGACGAGACTATGTCACAGAAAAATGTTTACAAGTGGTACAAAGACTTCAAAGAAGGCAGAGAACGTGTTGATGATTTGGAACGCTCTGGACGACCATCGACGTCAATTGATGAGCAACACATCAAGAAAATCAAGGAATTGGTGCTCGAAAATCGTCGATTAACAATTCGAGACCTTGCCGACATGCTTGCAATATCAATTGGATCAGTGCAAGCAATTTTGAAGGATCATTTGTGCCTCAGAAGAGTCAAATCGCGTTTGGTGCCAAAATTTCTCAATTTTTTCGAAAAAGAGCGTCGCGTTCAAGCATGTGAATCAATGATTCCTGATTATCAGGACGTCTACAAACAAATTATTACGGGCGATGAGACTTGGATTTATGCCTATGATCCGGAAACAACCGATCAATCGAGCGAATATCGTGCCAAAGGTGAACCGAGACCGAAAAATCCATGCCAAAGTCGCTCAAAAATCAAGGTCATGTTGACAGTTTTCTTCGATTATCGTGGTGTGATGCATTACGAATTCCTTCCCACTGGCCAAACTGTCAACAAGGAATATTATTTGAGTGTTATGCGTCGTTTGCGTGAAGCTATTCGCAAGAAAAGGTCAGAATTATGGAAAGACAACACTTGGATTTTGCACCACGATAATGCACCGTCGCACACAGCACTGGTTCTTCATGAGTTTTTCGCCAAAAACTCCACTCATGTCGCTCCACAACCACCGTATTCGCCTGATTTAGCACCGTATGACTTCTGGCTGTTCCCAAAGCTCAAGAGACCACTCCGGGGAAATCGTTTTGAGTCGATTGAAGAGATCAAACGTGAATCGCTACGCGCATTGAAGGCTATACCTGAGGACGACTTTTTAGCATGCTTAAAACATTGGAAAAAACATTGGCATAAGTGTATTGTAGCTAGGAGGATTATTTTGAGGGGGACGAAATCGATTTGGAAGAATAAATAAAATATTTTTATTTTAAAACAAAATTCACCTTACTTTTTGAACACAGTAGTATGTCTGAATTTTTTTTATTTTACTACTCGGCACATCACTTTGAAAGTCGCACTTAGAAAATTTGAACCCTGGTCGGATAGTATTGTTTCCGGCGTGCCGTGCTGGCAGGTCAGTTCTTCTACTAATGCTTTGGCCACGGTTGAAGCTTCCTGGTTTGGCAGTGGTATCGCTATGCTGTACTTAGTGAGGGCGTCTGGGTACGTAAGTAAAGGGTGATTTTTTAAGAGCTTGAGAACTTTTTTTTTAAAAAAAACGCATAAAATTTGCAAAATCTCATCGGTTCTTTATTTGAAACGTTAGATTGGTCCATGACATTTACTTTTTGAAGATAATTTCATTTAAATGTTGACCGCGAATGGGCCCTAGAAAAGTTGGCAGAAAATCCGCTTTTTTATCGACAAATTTTGTTCAGCGATGAGGCTCATTTCTGGTTGAATGGCTACGTAAATAGGCAAAATTGCCGCATTTGGAGTGAAGAGCAACCAGAAGCCGTTCAAGAACTGCCCATGCATCCCGAAAAATGCACTGTTTGGTGTGGTTTGTACGCTGGTGGAATCATTGGACCGTATTTTTTCAAAGATGCTGTTGGACGCAACGTTACGGTGAATGGCGATCGCTATCGTTCGATGCTAACAAACTTTTTGTTGCCAAAAATGGAAGAACTGAACTTAGTTGACATGTGGTTTCAACAAGATGGCGCTACATGCCACACAGCTCGCGATTCTATGGCCATTTTGAGCGAAAACTTCGGAGAACAATTCATCTCAAGAAATGGCCCGGTAAGTTGGCCACCAAGATCATGCGATTTGACGCCTTTAGACTATTTTTTGTGGGGCTACGTCAAGTCTAAAGTCTACAGAAATAAGCCAGCAACTATTCCAGTTTTGGAAGACAACATTTCCGAAGAAATTCGGGCTATTCCGGCCGAAATGCTCGAAAAAGTTGCCCAAAATTGGACTTTCCGAATGGACCACCTAAGACGCAGCCGCGGTCAACATTTAAATGAAATTATCTTCAAAAAGTAAATGTCATGGACCAATCTAACGTTTCAAATAAAGAACCGATGAGATTTTGCAAATTTTATGCGTTTTTTTTTAAAAAAAAGTTCTCAAGCTCTTAAAAAATCACCCTTTATATATTATTACCCTGGTACGCTCTCGGGTAGCGGCCCTACGATGTTGACCGCTACCTTTTCGAATCACCTTAATGGGTCGTCCGTTATACCCATCGGCAGTCGTTCATTTTTTTTTATTTAATTTTTTTGACAGGATTCACATGCCAAGATGTACCTCTCCAGATCCTTTCTCTCGCCGAGCCCGTCGTATTTGGTCCGGATCCGCGGGTGTGTTCGCCGGATACGCTGATGCCCTCCCATGGGGGTGTCATAGTATTCTTTTATCATTTTTAATCTATCTTCAGTAGCAGGGCAGGCTACACCACTGCGGCAGTCGCTATTCTGTTTTATATCGTTGTCTTCGTTCGCGCTGCAGGAGGGTTGCGGGCTACGATCCCCGTCGTGCCTTGCTTCCTCAGCACGCCTCGGTGGCTCACTGTCCGGGGCTACTCGCCTCGGAGTATCCACCGGCAGCTGCGCTGTTGGCTCTCGCTTCTTCTCGAACGGCCTTGCAGCGTGCTCTTTCCTCGGCCTGCCGCGCCTTGCAAGTCGCCCATGCTGTGTTGCGGGCTATCCGTCCTTCTTGGCCGTGCTCGCAGTCTTTGTTTCGGCTTCTCTGGGTTGAGAGTGAGCGTTCTCCCTTCGCTGACCACCCGGCTTCGCGGCGGGGCTCTGGGGATCAGTAGAGCGACTTGCATGCACGCTGCGAGCTTTACTGTCCTCTTCTTTCGTGTGGGTAGGCGTTGTCTCGCGCTCTGCCGCGTTGCTAGGCATGCCTTGGGTATTCTCGGCTCTCCTCTTTGTGTGGTCGTTCGTATCCCTGAGCGCGCTGTCCTTCTCGTACTAGTGGGACCTTTCTTCCTGTCTCACTTGTGCTCATGTGGTAGCAAATATGCAACTCAGAGCGTCTGCATTTGTGTTTCTTTTTCCTGATTTGTATTCGACATCGAACTTGTGCTCGGAAAATTTAGATTTTCAACGCATGAGTCTCGATCCGGGATCCTTTACACCGAAAACCCAAATGAAGGGCTCATGGTCGGTTACCACCTTGAATCGTGTCCTATATACGTACGGACGGACCTGCGCGAGGACCCACACTATCGCTAGCAATTCCTTTTCCATAGTCGTGTAGTTCTGCACTGCTTTTGACATTGTGCGACTCGCATAACATATAGGCAGATCGTCCTCGACCTTGCCTTGCGATAGTATCGCTCGATTGCTCTGTCGGAAGCGTCGGTGATGACTATAAACGGATTCTCAAAATTCGGATATTGCATGGGTGCTGTGGTAAGTGACGTTTTCAATTCTTCGACGGCAGAGTCTTTTACTGCCGTCCACTCGAGTTTAACCCCATTTTGGCTTATTTCTGTAAGTGGTTTGGCAGTCCGGGAGAAATCTTTTATAAATTTCCGGTAATACCCCGCTAATCCAAAGAAGGATTGGACTCCTTTGACATCCTTGGTACTGGGAATTCCCTGGCCGCTTTCAGATTCTTAAGAACCGCCCACCTCCCTTCCTCGGAGATGATATGTCCGAGGTATTGCGTCTCCTTTCGTAAGAATTGACACTTACCGGGTTGTACTGCCAGTTTGGCCTCTTTCAACCGATGCAGTACCTCCCGCAACCTGTCATTATGTTCCTTGAGGGTTTTGACGTGTATTACAATGTCATCGAAGTACACGTAATAGTTGAATTCCTATAGCCCGACTAGAGCGGAGTTCATTTGCCGCTGGAAAGTCAGTGGTGCATTCTTTAATCCAAAAGGCCTTCGGTTACACTCAAAGTGCCTATGCGGAGTGGAAGATGCCGTTTTTTCCCTTATTTTCTTGCGCCATCGGGATTTGGCGAAATCCCGAAGCAAGGTCCAAGGTCAAGTAGTATCGTGCTCGTCCTAGCTGGTCCAAAATTTCGGTTATATTGGGCAATGGGTATGAGTCTACGATGGTGACTTCATTTAAGTTCCGAAAATTCCGCATTCCATTGGCTCATGCTAAGCTGGATTATTCCTTGGGCTAGCATTTCACCTTTCTGCCTATCAACTTCTCTTCTGTGGGTCTCTGGCAGTCTGTATGGGTGCACGTTAATGGGCAGCATCCCTTCCTTAAGGGGGATCGGTCCACCATGTGTGTGCAGGGCAGCTTATCCCCGGCTAAGTGAAATATTTACATCCTCCTGTTCCCTCCTGATTTCGTCTAGCGCTTTACGCTCCTTCTTGTTGAGGTTCGCTGTGTCTAGCCCCTAGGTATCCTAGGTAGCCGCGCCTGGCGGTCGGGCCCTCACTCCGCGATGCAAACTTCAGCAGTAGCAGCCTCGCATCCGTGAACCACTGCTGCTATCTCGAGCGGCTCAAGTTTTACTACGGGGTGTTGCACCTCGACCGCCCGCTCGGTAGTGTTTATAAGGCTTATTGCACAGCTACTACCGTGCGGCGCACAGTGGGGCCGATTCCCGAAAAGCTGGTCAAAAGTCGAAAACGTAGTTCATTCTGTTTGAGATATAGTATATAAGGGTTTTTGAGGTCGCTGATTACGAATCCGGTGTGAAAAAAACAAAATTCAAAATGGCGGATCCAATATGGCGGACGCAATTTTTGTAATCGGCCGGATTCGCTTGAAACTTGTTATTTGGGGGTTTTCGACGTCGCTGAATACGAATCCGGTGTGAAAAAAAACAAAATTCGAATTGGCGGATCCAATATGGCGGACGCAATTTTCGTAATCGGCCGGATTCGCTTGAAGCTTGTTATTTGGGGGTTTTTGAGGTCGCTGAATACGAATCCGGTGTGAAACAAACAAAATTCAAAATGGTGGATCCAATATGGCGGACGCAATTTTTGAAATCAACCGGATTTGCTTGAAACTTGTTACTGGGGGTTTTTGAGGTCGCTGAACATGAATCCGATGTGAAAAAGACAAAATTCCAAATTGCAGATCCAAAATAGCGATTATAAAAATTTATTAACTTTTTATGAATCTGTAAGTATATTATATATTTGATAAAAAGTAATCAAACATCTACTTTTACATCTATAATTGTATTGATTAAAATCACTTTTGAAAGACTTATTTTATACTATTTACAAGTTACATTTCCTTTTTTCATTCAAGTGAATGTACTTCAGTTACATGCAAGTAATTTTTTCTTTGAAGCACATATTTCTTAAAATCATTTTCTGAAACAAAATAGATTTTGTGAAATTAAATTAACATGTTCAAACAGTTAATTTATAATTATTTTAATTTAAGTAAACATTTTTTAAGATTATTGTATAATAAGTTGATTTGGTAATAAATATATTTGGATTACAGAGTAATGATTTTCTTGTTTAAAAGAAATATTTTGTAGATATTTCAGATAAGTAGTTACATTTTTAATCATTTATAAAAATATTGAAAAATGTATAATTCAAATATATAAGAAAGTGTAATAAGGAACACGATTTTTTAAATACTATATTTGTTTGAGAAATCCGTCCGATGGTGTTATTTGACAGATCTGAAATATATTGAAAATAATGAGTCTTCACTCACGACAGGGTGAAATAAAACCAGACTTGTAGATGGAAAACAGAGAAAGTGGTTTATTCTACGTTCCATAATATAAACAAAGTATCACAAAATTACAAATAAATATAAATTGAATTTTAACAATAAAACTTGAGCAGCACACCATGTGATAACACCTTTTAAAACCAGTTACTTTAAATATGAAGAGAAACACAAAATATACTAAATTTAGAAAAATATAAAATAATGAAAATAAATACACCAAAATTTGAGAATTAGAAACTGAATTTAATTAGGTGAGCTGAAGTGAATGATATGAGCTGAGAACCAGCACACAATTATATTAATTGTGTGCTGTGAGTACTGAGAGCGGTGTACGCACCGCAGCCAGTGCTGCGGAGCGTACAACGCAGTGAGATGTGTGAGTGCGTAGACAAATTTACTGCCTGTCAGCAAATACTCAATGTGATGGTGAAATAGAATTGAAAGAGAGTGTGTGCTAGCACATGCAATTCTGACAATTACTTGGAATTCTATTATGACAGGCTGTGATGCTGTCTACGCTGCAGAGCACTGAAGTGTGAGCGTGAGGATGCACAAATGATTAGACTGAATTCACAACACTCTCCCAGCAAGTTTAATTGGGGGAAAGTGCAGTGAATTGGTAAAACACACACAATTATATTAATTGAGCATGCTAATAATTGAGTGAAAACGTGGTGCAGCCCGCGCTGCAGAGCACGCCACAGTGTGAGACCTTTATGAGGATGTACCGATGTGTAGTTCACTCCTCACCGTCATTGAATTATGTTAAATTGTAACGGTGTACTCTTACCTGAGTTTTAAGTCCTGTTGAGAGTGATGAGAATGTCCTGAGCGAAAGGCCAACGAGAAAAGTCCAAGATAGTGGTGCGCTGTTCCTCGATGTCGTCGCAAAAGGTCACTGAATTTTCAATATGGCTGCGGAATATGAAATTAACGTTGAGCGCTGAAGTCAGTTGAGCGAGATAGCCGGTGAGCGAAACCGAAGTCAAGCGAGAGAGACATCCTCTCGCTCGACGCGGCGTGCCAACGAGGCACATCCTCGGCTTCGCGAAGCCCCGCCTCGGCTACCTTCGGCTCAACCAAACGACGTGTGCTTGAGCACAGCAACAGGTCGACGCACGGCGAATATCGATCGCCGTGCGCCAGCTGATTATCCAACAATATTTATTTGAGAAATACAGTACAAAGCCAAATTCAAAAAATAAATTTATATTAACAAGAATATTGTTCTAATATTAACATAAAAATTAGTCTTCATCATCAGTCGAATTGTCTGTATAAAAATCTGAAGAATCTGACGACATCGATAAATTAAGCAGTAATAAATTATTGAGCGACAGTAATTTATTATTAGTTGATTTATCATAGCCGGTATTAAATTTCTATAAAAATAACATCTCTCTTTCAAAATAAGGGCTATATATACCTTTAAATAGTTGAACTAAGTACTTCACTGATAAACGTGGATGCCAAACTGAATGGGTATGCGCGAAAAAGATACGTATCAGCTAACTCTGCTCGTAACTGCCACAGGCCCACAGGTAGGCCTATCGACTCTTTGTGACGTTATCGACCCTTTTCAAATATTCCATTACCCTCGCAAAAAGTCTATCTGTTCCACTATGTATAGGTAGACCTATATATTGCAGGTAGGTCTATGTATACAGTCGACTCTTTTCAAATGTTCCGTTATCCTCTATAAATGTTAGAATCCAACAATATATACTCTAAAACGAAATAAGTTATTTATAACATTAAAATAATTATTAAAATTATGAAAATTGCTGAATTAATTTAACTACAATTTTATTAAATAATTATTATGCAAAATAAGAAAAAATCACCTACACGAGATTTGAACCGAGAACAATAATGTACGAGTCCAGCGTGTAAGCCACTACGCTACGGAACTATTCACGTTGCATAGCCAAGAAAAAACAAAATTAAAAATGGTGGTTTTATTTCGAAAATTATGTTCGCCGTATTGGATCCGCCATTTTGAATGTTGTTTTTTTGATACCGGATTCGTATTCAGCGATCCCAAAAACCCCCGAGTAACAAGTTTCAAGCGAATCCGACCGATTTCGAAAATTGCGTCCGCCATATTTGATCCGCCATTTTGAATTTTGTTTTTTTTTGACACCGGATTCGTATTCAGCGACCCCCAAAACCCCCGAGTAACAAGTTTCAAGCGAATCCGACCGATTTCAAAAATTGCGCCCGCCATATTGAATCCGCCATTTTGAATTTTGGTTTTTTGACACCGGATTCGTTTTCAGCAACCCCCAAAACCCCCGAGTAACAAGTTTCACAAAATTATATTCATTTGAAAAAAACGTGCAACAAGTGGTTAATGTGAATTTGTAGTTTTTTATATTTAAATGTGCACTAAAAACAAATTTGCAGTTAGCTGCAGCTGATTTTTACTAATTTTGTTACATAACAGTACAATCTTTAATTTAAAACTTGTTTCGTTGCGGAACACTGCGGAACTTTGAACTTTTTCCCTGTTTTTTTAAAATGATTGCACATAATTTTTCATTTTTTTCTACTTTAGACATTGTTTAGCTATTAATTTATATGTATCTGTTATAAATTTTGACGCATATGATAATAAACTACTTTCTTCAACCTGAAACCTCCATTTTGCAGAATTAAGAAACACCAATTTTACGATTTTCTACGAATTTTTTAATATGACGCTTGAATATGAGCTCGAACGATCGAGCTATTACTTGCGCGTAGGTCTTTTTTGTACTGGCTTATACTTGCCAGGTATACTTCACTAGCCCTTATAAAATGTTCCATTATATTCTTTAAACATTAATCTATCCACCTATGTACTATAAATCCTATAAAATGAAACTTCATTTTTCGACTTTTGACCAGCTTTTCGGGAATCGGCCCCACTGTGCGGCGGTATGATTCAGGCGCCCATAATCACTTCGTTCCCGAGTTCCATCTTCGAGAGCAAACGGATAAATTTGCTCGTGGTCGCGGCATATGTGATCGTCTGCAGTGCCCATACAGCTTGAGCATTTCGCCGTGCAGGATATTCGTTTTGTTGTGTTTGATGAAATCCATTCAGAGTATTCCGTTGACCTTCAACAGAACACCGTTCGGGACAGTGTAGAACCAGTGCTCTACGTTCAAGGCAGGCCTCTCGAGTACGATATTTGCTATTCCAACAGGAGGTCATTTTTCGCCCGCCACCCCCTGCAGCTCTACAGTGCTTTCTTTTACTTCGGTCTCTGGTTTGAGACAGCCTTCCTTTATTATGTTGCATTGTGCCCCGGTGTCCGCCTTGAGAATAAGTACCCAGGTCTTCTGCAGGTAAAGCAATTTTCTCCCTGCCGTATTGATGCGCCTTGGGGCCTTCCAGGGTGGCTTGGTCCTCTACCTACCCCTCCCTCCGGCTGCACGGTGTTGGTGATTTGAATTTCCTCTGCCACCGAGTCGTACAGTCGACGGGTGACGCTCTCGACGGTGACTTTTTGATCCTCTGCTACGAACGTTTCGCAGATAATCTCGGTAATGACCACCGTGATACGCTCCAATCTTGACGCGTAGGCAGCGAAGTCCTCGTTCTGTCTCTGTCGGAGGGAGCTGAACTCTCTCTGCATCACGACCAGGGACTTCCATTGTCCGTACAACGCTTCCAACTCGCTCCTGAGTTGCGTCATCGTACTAATGGTCTTGTGTTGCAGATGCTTTGTTGCAGCACGTTCCAATTTACTCATCACAATTAGTTCTAAAGGGGTGTCATTCTCAGCCCCAGCCACTCTGCGAAATATGGTGTCGCAGGACTTTAAAAATAGCAGCAGGGCTTTTCGTTCCGCGTCTCTTTGAACAGCGTACGCCTCTGTTGTTGCAGGGTTCCGGGTAGTCCTCTATCCCTGCTCCTTGTAGTCGCTGCCGCAACTCGGCGTTTTGCTCCCGTAGGGATTGGATGAGCTCAAACTCATCGGTACCGACCTCATTTAGTGTGTCGGCTAAGTTCTTTCTTGCCGATGGTGCATCCACTTCCTGGAGCCTGAGTTCGAGGACGAGTTCGCGCTGCAGCCTTTTAAACTGACGTCGAACTCATTCCATGTTGCGGTGACTCCGGTCAATCGCCTTGTACCGCTCTTGCACGCGTTTGGTAACCGGTCCCGTCTTCGTACCGGTAGCTGTTGGGGAACCTACGCGATCTATCGTATGCTAGTGCTCTATTTCCCGCTGGATCGTATCCTCGGTGCTGTTGTCCGGCGTTCGCTCGCCAGTGACCAACGGAGTGTCGAACGGATCGTCACTGACGGTATTATCGTGATCTCCGAATAATGCACCCATAAGCAAATTTACGCCAAACTGTGCTGTTGGCCTGCGAGGGCCCCTTGTCTATCAGCGGAGATTCGCCCCGACGGCGAGCGCTATGACAACACCCTGCGTGTCCTGAACGCGATGTCCCCGATTGCTGCAGCTAAACTTGCCGTGAAGTCCACCCCCTCGCCAGATAACGTAGTTTCTAGCGAGTTTCCCTTACGTTTCGGTCTCGCGTTCCACGTTCCCGGCATGTGGCGACTTGCGCGATTGGTTCGACTTTGAAAATTTTCCCTCTAAATACCTCGGCAAAATATATTCTTCCTTACTGAATTTTTGTGTATCTCTAGCGAAACATTTTCCCCGATCTAGCGCGACTGTCTGGCTTTGGTTTTACAGGCTATATGTAATAGTATAAAGTAACCGCCACTTACAGAAAGATGGTGTCGTAGACGATCTTCTCCATGGTCTTGATCTGGGTGCTGTTGACTTGATGTCCTGCAGCTTCCCTCTGCAGATGGTCCTTGACGTCATACCTGGAGCCGTTGACTCTTATTTTGGTGGTTCCGGACTCGTCCTCGGTGTCCTGGCACGAGTCGTAGTCGTCACTTCAATGTCACTGTTTATCACACCAAACGTTGTTCAAAATCACTTTTTTGTTCAAGTAAATCACGTATTACTACTAACTTAAGCGGATCCCACCGTTACCGCCAAAATGTTATGCCGGTAAAGCATAATAGAAGATTACGGTCGATGGTATAATATTTAAAAAGTTGTTATTTTTATCGTTCGCTAATAAGAAGATAGATCTCGAATAAATGACAAACACGTGAATTTACGGTAGAAGTAATAGCTGGTAGTTTATTATAGATAACGGCAACTTTCCGTTATCTATTCTATTGCGTGAAAAAGGATTAAAATACAATTCATACGTTCACGGTACTGCTGCTAACTGCAGTTGCTAACTGCGTTTACGAAAATCCTATCGGTAGCAATTTTTGCGTTAGCCTATCGTCGATCGCCAGGCGAGTCGCCTCATGCTGTGTTGGCGTTCTCGGTGTCGATCGCACGACAGGGCATTAGACTTTGTTTCCTGTCTTGAACAAAATTCCAATGTAACGGAATATTCCAATGTAATGGAATATTGCAATGTAATGGAATATTGCAATGTAATGGAATATTGCAATGTAATGGAATATTGCAATGTAATGGAATATTGCAATGTAATGGAATATTGCAATGTAATGGAATATTCCGCGGTACAACAGTCGATAGCCTAGAACAAGATCGCACTATTCTCTTAAAGGGATTAAGGGTTTGCACTTTTGAAAAATCGATTTTTTTTGTCTTTTCTTATAGAAAAGACAAAACATTCTTACATTTCAAGACTATAGACTCAAAATTTAAAGTCCATCAGAGCAAATCTCTCGAAGTTATTGACTAGTTAGTCTCCTCTCGGAAAGACAGCGCGCAGCTGGCGAGCAGGTATACAATTTATTCACTTGGAGATCGTTCTGGCCTATCGTTCTGTTTCGAAAAATTTCTATTTAGTGAAGACAGGTAACTAAAGCCGTAAATACATATTTTATATGTGTATATTATACACTGTATAATATTTTAAAAAGAGGGACGAGCGTCAGTTAGTTGTTGTACGTTTGATCGTGCCCTTATTCTCAGTGATTTTATAATTTTGTCAAGATATTTTCTGGTAAAAAATGCCGAGAGTATCTAAAGTTTCAAGAGATGACCGAAGAGGTACAAGAACTCATTTGTCCAAAATGAAAAAAAGGCCTAATGCGAAGAAACAAAATAAGGATGAAGCCAATACGAAGAGTAAATCATCGAAAAAAATTAAGTTGAATGCCAGTGCCAGCGTGCCAGAAGACGTTGAAAAACATTATAGAATCATCGATTTTTTGCTTGTTTTCTCAACAATTTCAAGTTTGGTTAAATGTGCTCAGTGTGATGGTTCAGTTGAGTTCAAAAATTGCACAAAAGAAGGTCTTGGCATTCAAATCCAGGTAAAATGTGCCAATTGTGATCCACGCTATACACCGTCGAGTGAGAAAACTGGTCATCACTACGAGATCAACACTCGATTTGCTTTCGTAATGCGTACATTAGGATTGGGTTTAGCAGGCTGCAATAAGTTTTGTGGTCTAATGGATAGTGCAAGTAATTTTTTATCCAAACCGTCTTATTTGGATACTATGGCATCGATTTGCTCCTACGTCAAAACGACTGCTGAAAAATTTCTCCGAGATAAAAGTTCAGCAGCAGAGCAAAGAAGCCAAAATACGGCAAAGACTTGAGAAAAAAGAGGCCGAAGACATCGAAGCTGCTGCAGGGAGTCTACTCTATGAAGCTGGAATCGATGATACAGTGTAAGTTGAAAAAAAATAATTTTTTTCACTTTTTTAGATTTTAAAACTTTAAACGCGTTTTTCTCAAAACCACTTTTTAAAAATCCGTGTACACTGCTATTTAAAAACTAGATTACCGATTCATTTCAAACTTGGTACACACGTTCTACATATAAAATACCTCTCCCCAACGTTAAGTTTTAGATTTTTTTTTTACATTAAGGGGGTTTTCCACTTACAAAATGGCGGAATTTTTCGTAAAAAATAGCAGTTTTCACTTTAAATGACCACGAAAAATTTTTAAATGAAAAAAATAATAATCAGAGAATGTTGGGGGGAGGATTTAATGATACCTTGACTAAATTTTAATGTTTTTTTATTTTAGATAATTTCTAGCTGAGATACAGTGTACACCGCAAATTATCTATTTCCAAAGACGTTCTTGAAAAAGCTCCGTCACCGGCTTGTTTGTCGATATTTTCGCATGAAAGAATAACTGAGTGTTGTTGAAATCATACTTAATAATGTACGAAAGGTTTCAACAAATTTGCTCAATCCATATTTCTAAAAAAAAATCGCAAGCAAAGTGTTTTTTTCACGCTGAAACCTTTACCCCCCCCCCCCCCCCCAATCTATACATATTTATCGACTCCAGGCAAATGCAATACATCATCGTACCTTATTTATTTGTGTATAACTTTTCAGTCTACGTCTAAATTAAAAGAGTGCTTCTTTCATACATGCATTTTCCTACAGTAAGTGACCATAAATAGACGAGAATTAGTCTTGTTTCTGAAAGTTGCAAACGTATGTGGCTTTTTCACATGAACCATCATTACATATTAATATATAATATTTACCTGATATTTTAGACACTTCAAGAAATTAGATGCTGAAAAGGTTTTTAGCTCGTTTGATTTAGACGGCCGACCACGACGGTCGACCCTCGTAACAGCAAAATTAACAATTCTAATAATACTACTGTTTTAATATAAATAATGTGGTAATTCTATTCCGTGCCATTCAAAATTGTGTTATTATAAAGCTGACTGTTTTAATATATATAATATATAATGCTGTGCCGCGCGCCATTTATTTATCTAACCCGCCCATACCAGACCAACTCCAATCCCTAGCTAGCGCATTCTGGCTCAAAATGGAGAAATTAATAAATTATTCTCCAGTTGCGTTTTCTTTTGTAAATCCAGGTGGTAACATTGATGAAAGAAAAAAAAAACGAAATCTTCGTATTACGTATGTATATAATTTTTTAACCGAATACATAACTTTCGCTATACAATCAAATAATTTTTTACTGTAGCGTATACTAAGGATCAGGTAAGTAAAGTTATTTTACAGTTACACATGGACGCGCTTCTAGATCATGACCATGCTAGTAGTGTTATTACCCTAACTAGTTCTAACCAAGGGATCTGCACCGACATCTACCGACCCTTTTTAGCTCATACACGAACTATTGGGTTGGGTTGTTCAGAAAGTAATTTCGTTTTTTTTTTTTATAAAAATGAAAGACGATTTTCTTATAGTGAATTAATATTTTATTCAATCCAATATTGTCGATTCTGATCCAATACCTTTTGCCATCTTTCTGGCAGTAGCATGATTCCACGCTCATAAAATGTTTGTTCTTTGATGGCAAAAAACTGATCCAAGTGACTTTTGACCTCCTCATTTGAGTTAAACGTTTTACCGTCTAAAAAATTTTGTAGAGACCGTAACAGATGATAATCTGACGGCCTTTTTCAGATTAATTAATTAATCAATACGTGGTCATATGTTTCTTTACAGTGATAAATCTAAGCGACAATGTTATTGTTATGCCGGTACCGAGTAATTGGATTATTCGGTAGTCGGTATAATATTAAAAGTTATTATTTTTTGGGATCGTTTGCCGATAAGGAGATGGATCTCGCGTAAAAGATGGAAACGCGAATTTATATAAAAGGAAGTATTTATTATAAGCCACGGTAACTTTCCGTTGCCTATTTATATATCAAAGTAAGAAGTACAATAATGCGTTGTTTCGAGTATTAAACGAGGAACAAACCGTTCTCTTTTCAATCTAATTTAATACTGTCTTTTCTTAAACAGTTGCTAACTGTCTTCACGAAAATCCCTTAATTCGCAATTTTAGCGTTAGCCTATCGTCGAACGCCAAGCGAGTCGCTCATGCTGCGTCGGCGTTCTTGGGGTCGTTCATACGATCGGGCATTGGACTTCGTTTCTTGTTTTGAACGAATTCCAATGTTTCTTTACTATGGAATATTCCTGAATATACTAAATACGGAGTGGAATATTCCGCGGCACAACATCCCTCCCCCCTTAAAAGGAAAAATTTTTTCTTTAAAAAATTTTTTCTTCGATTGGTTTCTCGTTTGAAGTTATATAACAATACAATAAAAATTTTCATTTTTTCATTTGTAAGGATGAAGTTTTTCCTTTTGCTTCTTATCGTCTTTCGTGCCGTGCGAGTCGTTCTCGGTTGGGGGGACGGGTGCATAACCTGGCCAGCTCGGATCGCGGTTGCTCTTCTGGCTGTTGTCGTCCGATCGGCTCGAGGTTGATGTTTACCTCGGCTGTTGCCGGGGTCGTTGCCTCGCTTGTCCTTGTTGGTGTTCGGTTTCGTTGATACCTATAACATTTAAACAGAACATAGCCAACCAAGGCTATTGGTGCTACTGCACCCAGTGAGTAGAAACTCATATTGTGGATGTGTTGCATCCCGTCTCCGGCAGTATTGAGGTTGTCCATCATTTGGTCGGCTCGAGCTCCGAGCTTTTGAAGCTCTTCCGGGTCTCGCAGCACGCTCTGCAGTGGAATTGTCCTCTCGGTCTGCGTAGGGGGCGCCTGGGCTTCAATTTTCGTTAACGTTAAATTGAACGATGGGAGATAGTTTTCCCGGATAATCTGTGAGGTCCGCCCGATGGTTTTTATGCTAAAATCTTGGGCGGTTACTATACATACGCCTACCAAAGCCAGTATGCCTGAATTTTTCTAAATTACCATTACTATGTATGACATGTTTTCCTTCGTGCTTTTTCAATTAAACAAGTTTTCATTTTACCTTGTTTCTCTTATTGGAGTTCCTTACCTTGCGCTTTGTGGAGCTCCCTAACTGCCTTTATTTAGCTTTTATTTCATTTTAGTGCTCTATAAAGAGCTTCAGGCGGTTTGCATGCACTGCCTGAGTTTTTCGTCCCTTTCGGATGACGTAATTGACGGGGGGCCTCTTTTCTACTATTTCGTGAGGTCCCGTCCACTTCGGGGTCAGCTTGGCTGACCGCCCCCTGCGCGCCGTCTCATCGCGGAGGAGTACGCGTTCGCCGACGCGGTACTCCTGCACCTGTGCGCCTTGATCGTATGTAGTCTTCGACCGTCTTTTCGCGCCTTCCAGGTTGTCTCGTGCTACAGTCCATGCGGCGCGTAGTCGTTCGCGTAACTCTTGGACGTAGTCGTCGTACGCATAGGTGCGGCGGGGCTCCTGCTTCACGGCGGTTGGTAACTCCGCTTCGCGTCCGTACACCAATACATGGGGTGACAATCCGGTCCCCGTATGTGGAGTGGTGTTGTACGTGAACATCGCGTACGGCAGCCACTCGTCCCAATTACCTTGATCCTCATTTATGAAGATTTTCAGATATTCAGCGAGGATGCGATGCGATCTTTCTAGCGCGCCATTTGATTCCGGATGGTAGGCCGTCGTTTGTATCTTCTTGATTCGGAGCAGTCGACATATCTCTTTGAAGGTCGAGCTGAAGAAGTTCGTGCCTTGATCCGATAATATTATTTCCGGTGTCCCGTGCCGGCAAATCAATTCTTCTACGAGCGCCTTTGCTACTGTCGAAGCCTCTTGGTTCGGCAGTGGAATCGCTGCGTTGTACTTGGTAAGTGCGTCTTGAATCGTAAGAATATATTTTTTCCCGTTGACGCTTTCCGGTAGCGGTCCTACGATGTCGACCGCAACTTTTTCAAACGACCTCGATGGGGTGTCAGTTACCACCATCGGTACTCGTTCCCTTTTCCCGATTTTATTTTTCTGGCAGGATTCGCAGGATGTTATATATTTTTCCAAATCCCTTCTTATGCCGGGCCAGTCGTACTTGGTCCGGATCCGATGCAGCGTACGCCTGATACCCTGATGCCCTCCTATGGGGGTGTCGTGGTATTCTTTTATGATTTTCATGTGATATTCGAGGAAGGGAATGGCTACGCCACTGCGGCAGTCGCTGCGCTCTTTCGTAACACTGTCCCCGTCTGTGCTGCCGGAGGTTCGCGGGCTGTGGCCCCCGCCTTGCCTCGCTTCCTCAGCAGGCTTGTGCGGTGCTCGGCCCACAGTTTCTGCACTCGGTGTGCCCACCGGTGGCTCCGCCGTTGGGTCGCTCTCTCTCTCGAGCGGCCTTGCAACGTTTGCCTTTCGCGGCCTTCCGCGCTTCGCGGGTCCGCCATGCTGTGCTGGGCCCGCTCCATCCTTGTTAGCGGTGCTCGCAGTCTCACCAGTGGCTTGCGTTGCTTGCTTGCGTGGTCTGCCCCTTCCCCGACCGCACGGCTTTTCGGCGGGGCTGTGGGGTTCAATAGAGCGTTCTGCAGGCACGCTGCGAATCTCTCTATCCTCTTCTGGCGCATTGGCCAGCGCGGCCTCTCTCTGCCGCGTTGCTAGGCTGGCCCGGGGTATTCTCGGCTCTCCGCTTTGTGCGGCTGTCCATACCCGGGCGCTTGCTGTCCTCGTCTCGCTCGCGGGCGAGCTTGACCTCTCGCTCCAGCGAGCTACCATGGCTATACGGGGTATCTTCGGCTGTCCGCTTTGTGCGGTCTTTCGTTGTGCCTACTTGCCCCGTCGTACTGTCCTCTTTCGACACACGGACTTCGTTCTTCGCTCTCGCTTGGGCCCTCGTAGTAAGGCATATTCGACTTAGCGCATCTGCATTCGTATTGCGCTTGCCTGCCTTGTACTCTACATTGAACTCATGTTCTGCCAATTTAATTTTCCAACGCATCAATCTCGAACCTGGGTCCTTTACTCCGAACAGCCAGGTGAGCGGTTGGTGGTCCGTGACAACTGTGAAACGGGTACCATAAATATATGGCCCGAATTGAGCTAGGGCCCATATTATAGCGAGTAGTTCTTACTCCGTGTGTTACTATGTCGACGAGTTATAGTAGTTGCCTTGGGTATCCTCGACTCTCCGCTTTGTGCGGCTGTTCGTATACCCGATTGCGCTATCATTCTCTTTGTTGTGGGACTGTCTTTCCTGTCCCACTTGGGCTCATGTGGTCGCATATATGCGACTCAGAGCGTCTGCATCAGTATTTCTTTTTCCGGCTTTATGCATTTTACCGGACCCATGCCCCGATTTTACGGTCTTCCCAGGCAAGGGTTGCGATCCTAGGTCCTTCGTTACGACCTTAAAGGGTGCGCGATATTGCACCTCGTGCGTGCGCTGTCGCTTGTTCCCTCATAGTTGGAATACACCGTTGTATTCGCACACTATTCCTGCGCGAGCTGCTTGCTTTTCACTGCTGGGGGGGCACCAAGTCGGGCTTCCGTTGGCGCTGCGCAAACCGTTTGGCCTTCTTCCCCGTGCCCTCTGAGCTAACGCGCAGTGCCTCGAGCTGGCGGCTACGTACGGTCTTCGCTATCTCCGACGGCTCGCATGTCACCGTCGGCTGTTGCACTTCCCCGTCGTGTTTAGGAACATTTAAACTCACTCTTTTGGTTCTTGACGGTGTGACACGGGGTCTCTCTATGATGCCTCGGCCGATCCTACTCCTTGTAGGTAGTCTGACAAATTTATTTTTCTTGGCGGCATCCATGTTAGGCCCGTTTCCGAAAGGAAGGTTTATCTTTGTAAGCAGGCCTATGTATTTGCACGTGGCGGCAGTTCTACCGCGTGGTAACGAATATATCGCGCCGTCCCGTAGCGGCATGCAGTGCCCATACAACTTGAGCATCTCGCCATGCAGGATGTCCGCTTTATGCTGCTTGATAAAGTCCATGCCAAGTAGTCCGTTGACCTTCAGCGGCACATTGTTCGGAACGATGTAGAACCAATGCTCTACATTTAAAGCCGGTGTCTCGAGTACAATTTTAGCTATACCAAGGGGGGTGAATTTTTCGCCCGCCACACCCTGTAATTCCACGGAGCACCTGCTCACCATGGTCTCGGGCTTGAGACAGCCTTCCTTGATTATGCTGCACTGCGCTCCAGTGTCCGCTTTGAGGGTGAGTACCCCGGTCGTGGCCAACGGTGCATCGATATCGAAGTCGCTGGCGGTGGCACTCGACGCCGGCAACGTTACTTGTAGAAGCTGCAGCGTTGTTTTCTTCTGCTTGCACGCAGGTCTCTGCTGGACAGTTAGCATATTCAGTCTCAGTGCGCCCAGCGCGTTCACGCTTGCAGTGGCTGGATCTGGCCCCGCAGTTACCGTATTTTTTGCATCTTTGTAGCCTGCGTTACTTGGCTGTCAGGGCGGCTATGTTGGCTCGCTTTTATTCTGCGACAGTCTTTTCCGGCAGTCCTTCCACATGTGGCCTTTCTTCTGGCAGTAATTGCCGGTTATTTCCACATTGTGGATTGACTTGTTTTCACTGGGTACTGGTAGGCTTACTCGTCCCGTATCCTGGGTGCAGTCTCGAGCCATGTGTCCAGTGTTTCCACAGGTGAAACAATTTTCGCTCTGCCGGGATGATGCGCCTTGGGATCTTCTGGGGTGGCTTAATACTCCACCTACCCCTCCCTTTGGCTGCACCATATTCGTGATCTCGATGGCTCCTGTAACGGACTCGTGGAGGGTGGCGTAATTACGAGATCTCACCAGAATTTGGACCTGCCCATGCAGTCCATTTTCGAAGTTGGCCTGGGCGCTCTTCCGTGTTATTTTTTCGACGATGCGCATCTCGAACATCGAGGTGGCTTCCTCGCAGAGTTTTTCTATTATATCGACGGTGATACGCTCAGTCCTGGCGGTGTATACCGCGATGTCCTCACCCTGGCCCTGCCGGAGGGAGTTGAACTCTACTTGTAACGCAGGCAACGACTTCCGCTTTCCATACAGGGCCTCCAGCTCGGTTTTAAGCTGCGCTACCGAGAGGATGACTTTATGCTTTATCTCTCTGGACGCCCTTCCCTCGAGCTTGCTGCTGAGCACCAGTTCCAACAGGATGTCTTGATCCTGGGGCGCTACTCTCTTGAAAACTGTCTCGCACGATCGCAAGAAGGCATCTAGGTCGTCAGCGTTGCTGCCGTCGAAGCGCTTTATATTTTTCAAGGCCAGCCCCAGGTCGAGTGTCCGACTCGGTGTTTCCGACACCCTCCGTTGTTCCCTCTGGAACACGGGATCCGCAGGGGGATAATCAGATTCCTCAAATCGGGTTCGCCTCGACCGCGGACGTGGTATCGGACGTTCTTCCAACCCTGTATTTCCCAGCCTCCGCGATAGTTCGGCGTTTTGCTCTCGTAGGGACCGGATGAGTTCGTACTCGTCCGCACCTATCTCGTTGAGCGTGTCCGCCAAGTTCCGTCTTGCTGACGTTGCTTCGGCCTCCCTGAGCTCGCGATCGAGTTCGCGCTGCAGCCTTTCGTACTGGCGTCGGGCTCTTTCCAGTTCGCGTTGGCTTCGGTCGACCGCTTCCAACCGATCGCGTACTCTTGCTGGTACCGACCGGGCTGTCGTACCGGTAGCTGCTGAAAAACCTATACGATCTATGGTTCGCATGTTTTCTATTTCCCGCTCAACCATTTCCTCGGTGATGTGCTTGGGAGTTCACTCGCCAGTAGCCATATTAAACACGTCGTCGCTACCGTCATTGTCGAAATCCCCGAACGACGCACCTCTACGTGGGTTTACGCCAAACTGGGCCGTCAGTCGGTCTGCAAGGGCCTCTTGTCTCGTCGAAGGGATTCGCCCCGACGGCGAGAGCTCGAATAGCGCCCTGCGCGCTTCGTAAACGATGTCTCCTACTGCCGCAGCTAAACCGGCTGTAGGGGCTACCCCTGCGCCAGGCGGGGGGGGGGGCTTGAAGTTCCGAATAATAAAAACTTTGACAGGTTGAAATATCGTTTTTTTTTTAGTCTAACTAAAGTTGATACGAATGGTAAGTCCCGAAATTTAAAAAAAGTAATCATTCATGATCCAGAATCGTAAAATTTAGAAGAGATCAATTCTCAAGAAAATCTAGTCAGACCGGTAAATGTACCAACAATGAATTTAATGTACATAACAGGAATTCTATTGCCATTATTAATAAAGGTTATAGCTTCAAAATTTTAGTATCAGAAAAACAAGTTCTTTAAGGATTGCGCTTTCTACAGAGAAAACTTAGAAAACAAAAACATTGAGAGCTAAATATATCGAATTTTAATGGTACGAATGGTCAAAACATCGGCAAGTCAAAATGCAAACAAATCAAAAGTCGATAGTTCCAAGTTCCGATGGTTAGGAAATGAACAGGTCGATAACCGCTATTTTCAAGTCCCGACAGTTTAAAAAGCGAGACGACAAAATTTCGAAGGACCAATTTTCCGAATGGTAAACATTTCGAAGGGTCAAAATTCCGAAAGGTAAACATTTCGAAGTGTCAAAATCTCATGGTGCCATCTTACCGCAGAAGAACAAGCTACGCGATCTGAGTACACTTTCATTTTCGGAATTATGACACGTCGGAAAAGATATTTTCGGAACTTTGAATCTTCCAAACTGTGATGTTCAGAGCTTTGCCCTTTAAAAAAATTAATCTTTGGGACTTCAAGCCATCCAAAGTGCGATATTCGGATATTTTTCCTGACGTGGAATCTATTTTCGGAACTGTGAACGTTGCGAACTGTGATTTTCGGAATCCTCAATCTTCGCAAATATGACATTGCTGTTAAGTAGAACTTCAGACATTGAGGCTTTCGAAATGTTCGTTTTTCTCTAAATAAATTTCTAATCCATACAACTTTCTGAACTTTCAATTTTCTGAGCTTTGAATATAGTAATCCTAGCTGTTCAGGTAATAAACATGTCGTTTACGTGCACAATCGCTAACTGTGCACTACATGAATTAACGTTCGTGTCATAATCCTTTTGGAATTAACACCACTCTCTGTATGTCTTCATCGTTTCTATAAACGTTTGTTAATATATTCATCGTAAAATCTTTCGGGTATGATATTACAGTTAGAAATTTTAGACCGTCGTATCTTTCAGCGTTCGGAACTTTGAGCCCCCCCCCCCCCCCCAGACAACGTTGTCTCTAGCGAGTTGCCCCTATGCCTGGATCGGGCTCCTCTCGATTCTGACATGTTTGCTAATTTCTCGGCGAACTCTACTTTAAAATATTCCCACAAAATCTCAAGAGAAATATACATCTAGTGGAATATTTTCCCAAATATCGGTTCTACGCTGGCTTTGGCAAAATTATTAATTTTGTTTTCAAAAATTTCAAAATATTTTTTCCTATCTGGCTTCAGTTTATCGGCTATATGTATAAGTATAATGTAACCGCTACTTACAGATAGATGATCTGGAAGATTGTCCTTTCCATACTGTTGCCGACTTGTTGTCCTGTATCTCTGTTCGGTCGATGGTCCTTGTCGTCCTTCCTGACGCTGTTGACCCGTTTCTTCGTTGGTTCCTGGGTTCGTCCTTGGTGCGTCGCCAATGGTTGCGCGACGGCTTCTTCTCGAGTAGCTGCTTTGCGTACTCGGCTGCACACTTTGTGCGGTTTTCCGCGACTTGACGTGACACCGTCAATCGGGACTTTAAACGGTTGACCGATACGTCACCCCGCACCGACGTTCACTTTGCGTCTTCGCGTTAGATTAGTCGGGTTTTCACGAACTACACTGGTGTCCTTGCACGCATCGTAGTCGTCACTTCAGAGTATTCTAAACTTTGTCCAAAACACCTTTGTCCTAATAAATCACGAATCACTTAACTTCGGCAGATCCCACCGCTGCCACCAAATGTTATGCCGGTACCGAGTAATTGGATTATTCGGTAGTCGGTATAATATTAAAAGTTATTATTTTTTGGGATCGTTTGCCGATAAGGAGATGGATCTCGAGTAAAAGATGGAAACGCGAATTTATATAAAAGGAAGTATTTATTATAAGCAACGGTAACTTTCCGTTGCCTATTTATATATCAAAGTAAGAAGTACAATAATGCGTTGTTTCGAGTATTAAACGAGGAACCAACCGTTCTCTTTTCAATCTAATTTAATACTGTCTTTTCGTAAAGCAGTTGCTAACTGTCTTCACGAAAATCCCTTAATTCGCAATTTTAGCGTTAGCCTATCGTCGAACGCCAAGCGAGTCGCTCATGCTGCGTCGGCGTTCTTGGGGTCGTTCATACGACCGGGCATTGGACTTCGTTTCTTGTCTTGAACGAATTCCAATGTTTCTTTACTATGGAATATTCCCGAATATACTAAATACGGAGTGGAATATTCCGCGGCACAACATCATTGACCAAATTTTATGATGGAATATTTGTGGCAGTTCGCAACCCGGTTAGAGTCAGCACCGCCTAGATCCCTGTGTTATCGATCTCAGAAAGATCTCTAACAATGGAATCATTAATTATTTTTGTCAGCTCTGATTACCTCACTCATTCATTAAGAATTAATGAGGCAACCTGACCTGACGTTTTTTTAACTTCTAAAGAAATCGTGAAAAAATATTGCCACAGCCAGGATTCAAACCGGGAACTCCAGAATTCTAGCCTGGTACGTTACCAATTACGCCACCACGGCTCTAGCAACATTAATTCACAATCTCTATTTTTAATGTCAAATAGTAAACCTTTATTCAGATTAATTAATTAATCAATACGCGGTCATATGTTTCTTTACAGTGATAAATCAAAGCGACAATGTTATTGACCAAATTTTATGATGGAATATTTGTGGCAGTTCGCAACCCGGTTAGAGAAAATAGAGATCGTGAATTAATGTTGCTAGAGCCGCGGTGGCGTAATTGGTAACGTACCAGGCTAGAATTCTGGAGTTCCCGGTTCGAATAATCATGCAAACCGGCGAATAACAACTCCTGAGATCGCTGAGAGATTAAATTTATCGAATTCGACTGTTCATGATAATTTGAAATGGCTAGGTTTAACCTCAAAGCTCGACATATGGGTTCCTCATATTCTTACGGAAAAAAATTTGTGCCATCGCATTGACGTTTGTGATTTGCTTCTCAAACGCCAAGAAAATAATCCATTTTTAAAGCGTATCATCACTCGGGACGAGAAATGGATTGTCTATAACAATGTTAAGCGCAAAAGATCCTGGAGTAGAAAAGATGAACTGGCTCAGAGCACTTCGAAAGCCAATATTCATCAAAAAAAGGTTATGCTATCTGTTTGGTGGGATTTCAAAGGAATCGTATATTTTGAGCTTCTACCGAGCAACAGAACGATCAATTCTAAAGTGTACTGTCATCAGTTGGACAAATTGAATGATTCACTTAAAGAAAAAAGGCCAGAATTGGTCAATAGGAAAGGTATAGTGTTCCAACAAGATAATGCGAGACCACATACAAGTTTGACCACTCGGAAAAAAATGTTAGAGCTTGGATGGGATATACTGCCACACCCACCATGCTCTACAGACTTGGCACCTTCAGATTATCTATAGAATGATAAATCTAAGCAACAATGCCATTGACCAAATTTTATGATGGAATATTTGTGGCAGCTCGCAACCCGGTTAGAGTCAGCGCCGCCTAGATTCCTGTGTTATCGATCTCAGAAAGATCTCTAACAATCGAATCATTAATTATTTTTGTCAGCTCTGATTGCCTCACTCATTGATTAAGAATTAATGAGGCAACCAGATCTGACGATTTTTTAACTTCTAAAGAAATCGTGAAAAAATATTGCCACAGCCCGGGTTCGAACCGGGAACTCCAAAATTCTAGCCCGGTACGTTACCAATTACGCCACCGCGGCTCTAGCAACATTAATTCACGATCTCTATTTTTAATGTCAAATAGTAAACCTTTTTTCAGATTAATTAATTAATCAATACACGGTCATATGTTTCTTTAGAGTGATAAATCTAAGCGACAATGTTATTGACCAAATTTTATGATGGAATATTTGTGGCAGTTCGCAACCCAGTTAGAGTCAGCGCTGCCTAGATCCCTGTGTTATCGATCTCAGAAAGATCTCTAACAATCGAATCATTAATTATTTTTGTCCGCTCTGGTTGCCTCACTCATTCATTAAGAATTAATGAGGCAACCAGACCTGACGATTTTTTGACTTCTAAAGAAATCGTGAAAAATGTTGCCACAGCCCGGGTTCGAACCGGGAACTCCAGAATTCTAGCCTGGTACGTTACCAATTACGCCACCGCGGTTCTAGCAACATTAATTCAAGATCTCTATTTTTAATGTCAAATAGTAAACCTTTTTTCAGATTAATTAATTCATCAATACGCGGTCATATGTTTCTTTAGAGTGATAAATCTAAGCGACAATGTTATTGACCAAATTTTATGATGGAACTCTAACCGGGTTGCGAGCTGCCACAAATATTCCATCATAAAATTTGGTCAATGGCATTGTCACTTAGATTTATCACTCTATAGATAATCTGAAGGTGCTAAGTCTGGAGAGTATGGTGGGTGTGGCAGTATATCCCATCCAAGCTCTAACATTTTTTTCCGAGTGGTCAAACTTGTATGTGGTCTCGCATTATCTTGTTGGAACACTATACCTTTCCTATTGACCAATTCTGGCCTTTTTTCTTTAAGTGAATCATTCAATTTGTCCAACTGATGACAGTTCACTTTAGAATTGATCGTTCTGTTGCTCGGTAGAAGCTCAAAATATACGATTCCTTTGAAATCCCACCAAACAGATAGCATAACCTTTTTTTGATGAATATTGGCTTTCGAAGTGCTTTGAGCCAGTTCATCTTTTCTACTCCAGGATCTTTTGCGCTTAACATTGTTGTAGACAATCCATTTCTCGTCCCCAGTGATGATACGCTTTAAAAATGGATCATTTTCTTGGCGTTTGAGAAGCAAATCACAAACGTCAATGCGACGGCACAAATTTTTTTCCGTAAGAATATGAGGAACCCATATGTCGAGCTTTGAGGTTAAACCTAGCCATTTCAAATTATCATGAACAGTCGAATTCGATAAATTTAATCTCTCAGCGATCTCACGAGTTGTTATTCGCCGGTTTGCATGAATTAATGCCTTTATTGTGTCTTCATCAGCTTCAACCGGCCTTCCAGAACGTGGTGCATCTTCGAGATCAAAATTGCCGGATCGAAATTTTGCAAACCAGTTTTGGCACTAGTGCTCACTTAGCACATCTTCCCTATACACATCGGATAATTTTTTTCTTGCTTGAACAGAATTTTTACCTTTTCTATTGTAAAAAAGTAACATATGCCGAAAATGCTGTTTTTCACTTCCCGTATTTAAAAGGGTATCAACCAAAAACTACTGTGCAGAATCAATTGAATTCTTTCACAAGCAAGCCTTGCTATATCAGCTGTCAAAATACATATGATTATGCGGCTCAAGTGTGAAGTTGGTTGTGAAAAAATACAATTAAGTCCTCTGTTGACAAAAAACGAAATTACTTTCCGAGCGACCCAATATCTAGTTTAGACTGTGTTACGTCAAACCCGCGCGGTGTTTTTACAAAACCGACAAATTTAAGACGTGTGAGGCGTTTCGGCGTGAGTTTTCCGTACTCTGGTCAAAGAGAATGAATTCTCCCTTTACCACACCTGACAAGAAACACCGAAGACGCAAGCCCCCTTTTGAGTCTAACCTTTCGGAAAATTACTCGGGACAGGGCTAACAATGCTCGTTGATTGTTCGCGTTAACCGTCATTCGACTCGATCGATAAATTAATCCGCGGCGGAAGGGGTTTTAGGAGGAAGGAAAATGGCAGGTTACTTTCACTTGGGAAAAAATTTACGAACATATCAGATAAAATTAATTAGATAAATTGCGTTGGTACTTACGTTTGGTTTTCCGGTGAAGTTGTTTCGCCGGTAACCGATGCACTGAAGGGAAAAAATAATGGCAACCGTTTGTAAAAATAAAAATCGTTAAACTCGATGATTCGTGAAGCTGTTAAAATTTATTCAAATAACCGAATAAGTGATACACGTACGTTCGCTATTACCGTGCGCGAGCGATCGTTATTTTTCGACACAATACACTTAACGTGATACTTATGATTCGATAAAACAGTAAAACGAAATAAACAGTGTGGACTTGTGCAAAAACGGCAGAAAACAATTGAATTGAATTTCATTTAGATTTCTATAAACTTGAGATAAATTCCGTATGATCGCCATTAAAACCGAGAAAAAGTAAATTCGAACTAAATTTAGACTGTTCAACCGTTTTTCTTCCAAGTACTCACTCTGAATTTTAGCTGACTCTAAAGGGTGGGGTTCCTACGTGGTGGTGAGCCTGTTCAGCTCGCCAGTTTTGATCGCGACTTGTCGAACGCTCGACACTGCGACTGTACGCAGTGGAAGCTGTTCTACCTTTTGGAAGCGTCTACTCTCGCTCTCCGACTAATTGCCTAAGTCTTCGACTCCTCCTGTTAACTGTCTTTTTCGGGCATTTTCCTGTCCTTATATAGGTCCTGGATGGTCTAATTTTCTATGCGGGGGATTCTTAGAATTACAATAGAACTCGGACTTTAGAGCTTATCGTGACGACCCATTTTCTTCTAGCTGTGACGTCGTTCGATTCTCTTTCCGAGGAGCATGCGAGGCGATGCCACATGTCGCGAGGTAGTTGACTGATTATTCCTTGCTTCGGTGGCATGCGTCGAGATAGATATAGAGAGAGAGAGAGAGAGAGAGAGAGAGAGAGAGATTGATTGATTGATTGAGTTTATTTATGCCTTGGTCAACCTTTGGCAACATGAGTATAATATCAATGAAATTATAATAAAATATAATTAATATATGTTATTAATTATAGTAAAATTAGAAAATAACCAAATAACAATGTATAAAAATATTATATATGAAAATAAAAATGAAAAATTAAATAACAAAATATAAGAAATATAAGAAATCTTAATGTAATCGAGAAATAACAAAATAACAAAATATCACTAGTCAAAATCAAAATATGTACCATTTAAGTATAATAAACCAAAACTCTAGAATTAACAATGTAACAAAAAATATTAGACCAAATCTACATGGTCAAACAGATGAGCATATAGACGTGTCTTAAAGATATCTAAGCTAGACGACGAATTAACAGTTATCGGTAAAGAATTCCACAGACAGATTCCTGAGATGGAATACGCTTGTTGATAGGTCGTTGTGCGAGACAAAGGTGTAATAAATATGGACCCTGGTCTCCTCTCAGAGCGCTGAGACGTTCTACCCTGACTTTGGAACAACTCGAGAATATAGGCTGGTGCTTTTTTACCGATAACATTGTACATAGAAATACCGAGAAAATAGATGCGTCGTGATTTAACAGTAAGCCAGCCAAGTCTACGCCTATAAGGTGTGATGTGCGTATCAAGTCGGAGATCAAAAATAAAGCGAATGCAAGTATTTATGAGCCGTTCGAGTGTCGTGTTCAGTTCTTCAGTTAGGCCATGAAAGACTAGACAACAATAATCTAAAAGAGGGAAAACAAGAGAAGTAATCAGCAATGTTCTTAATTCATGCGAAAGCGCAGTTCGATGGAGTTTTAATCTGTAGATGGTAAAGTGAACTTTTTGTGAGATATTCTTGACTTGAGTTCGCCACGATAGGTTGCTATGTAGCATCACTCCTAAGTTTCGCACCTCATTAACAAAAGGGATAGTCGTATCATTTAAAGAGATGGGTGATACTGCGCTGAAGTCGAATTGCCGAGAATAGGAATTGCTACCTAGTACAATAACTTTCAATTTGGCTATATTAAGTTTCAAACCGTTACTAGCTGCGAAGTCAGCAATAGCATATACATCTTCGGATATTAATTTCAGGCCTTCGGCTAGTTGAGATGGTAGGCAGCTGAGGTAAATCTGTGTATCATCAGCGAAAATTATGTGTTGAGAATGATGAAGAACACAACCTATGTCGTTGATGAAAAGCGAGAAAAGTAGCGGACCAAGGACCGAACCTTGAGGCACTCCCGAGGTAGTAGATAGCCACGAAGAGCAACTACCATGCTCATCTACCACCGCTTGTGTCCTCCCTGTCAAATAAGAAAAAATCCAGTTAAGTACTGGTCCCGCAAACCCTATTTTCTTGAGTTTTAAAAGAAGTGCCAGATGGGGGACAGTATCAAACGCCTTACTAAAATCAAATAGGATTAGGATGGTAATATGCCTTTTATCTATATTTCGCCTGATATCTTCACATATGCGCAGTAGTGCAGATTGTGTACTATGACCGCTTCGATACCCTGTTTGACGTGGTTTGAATATTTTATTCTCCTCAATCCAATCCGTAATCTGCCTGTAATTTTTATTTAAACATTCAGAGATTCTGAACTGCCTTTTGGGCTTTTGGTGTCCTGTAGTCAAAAACAAATTCCAATTTTCTATCAATACCATTAATAAGACATATTGTAACGTACTGTCTATCTAATAACGCGCGGTGCACACACCAAGTCGCCGCTATCGCGCGTTACGCACACCAAGTAAGACCGGCCTATATCTGATAAACTCAAGACGCGCGGCACACACACGAAGCGCCGCTACCGAGCGTCACCCACACAAGGTAGGCCGGCTCGTCGAAGATCAAGTCCCGTTACTCTTTCGAAAAGCACCGGTAGAAAATTAAAAGCCAACGACCGATTTCAAAAAGTACCAAGGCTACCAGTGGGCTACAGGAAGATGGGCTACAGGACCGCCACCAACTATAGTTATACCAAAAGCATGGGCCAGCTGGAGGGGAGACTGGTATAAAAACACCAGAATTTCGCGATTCGGGGAACAGTTTTGTTCGTAGGTCCCGCCAATGCAGAAGTCCAGCTACCAGGAAGGAAGAGCAAACGAGCCCTCGGTAGGTGCAGCCGCCCTAATATCGGAGAGCCCAGCTGTGGTACCTGACGTGCATTTAAACGGGAAGCAGCTGAGTCGGTGCTGCGTTCGAGGCCAATGCACCGCAGACCCAAACATCAACAAAGCGGTCTATCTCTGTCTCTTTTTCTCACTCTGGTAGCCGAGGACAGCCTAATATACGGGCTAGGCTCTTGAGAACGAAAACTAATAATCTCCACTCAATAAAATACTGCATATAAATATCATTATGTTAAAGACCCATGAATAATATTAGCGTAGGTAATTCAACAGGGATCGAAGTAGCTCAGGAAAAATATAAAAAAGGCGATAACTGAACAGGGTACGGCCCTGGTATGTCAAGTAGCTGCGCATGCACCCAGAGTGCATCCCACTGACGCCGGATCGCAGCGGTGATCGGGTGGGCGCGTAAGTCAGCCTTTAAAAAATACCAGCAGGGAACTCTACTCCCACCAACGGGCCTGTAGCAGGTATTGAACAACTCAGCGGTAAACTCAAGGCTAGTCAGGATATCGCAAGCAACGGCCGGCCAGTTACCGACGGTCCGCATGCTAAACCTCTTACCTAGGGAACGCGACGAATAGATCAAATTCATCAAGCGACGTTTACTTTTCTTTTATAAATTCAATATTAGTTAACGAATATCTTCAGATTAGGAATTATATTACTTATCAGCATCTCTTTTTACGTTATAGTGCATATTGTTAAATCGAATGTTATATCTCTATCCTCATAAATTCTTTAAATTCACCCGCGTACACGATTATAAATGCACTCAAGTGCCCGGGAGTAATTTATTGTAAGGCGCGTGGTAGCCATAATACCAAGAAAAGGGGTTCGATAATTAGATTTCATATTTATTTGTTTTATGTATCACACAATTTCTACTTTGTTTCTCTGAATAAACCCTACTTTTACCTACTACAAAAGCCTAAAATTACTTTCCTCTCTGCTCGAGTCCGAACAAACCCTTTAAGGGTAATGTTAACACTTAATATCAATACGTCTTCGTGTAATATTAAATATCAATTTTTTTGTTCATTGCATCATTCGTTGTAGCATATAAGAACTTCCAAAGCAACGAAAACGTTGCCACGGCAGTTGGTGTATATTCGTGACCCAGATACGGTACATGACGGTGGGAAGGAAGCGACCACCCGACAGTCACCAAGAGAACACGCGGGCACGAATCAATTCAAGACTTCGATGACACGCGCCGCCAATGATATCCACAGGCCGTAGAGAGAAAACTCTTGATACGAGATTCAGGTCCCTCCACGCTGGCCGTTTAGAGTGGGGTAGTGGCCTACCAACTCTTGGTTTCTCGTTGTTAGGTACAGAAACTTGTGATTTTGTTAACTCTCTTGCGAGAAGGCTGTACCTCGGGTAACCCCACACCAGCACTGCTAACTCTCGTCAGATGGTCGACGGAAAATTTTGTAAATTTGACCTACCATCAGAGTCTTACAAACCTTATGCCCGACAGAGTCCAACCCATTTAAAGGTTGTCCACGGCATAGCCATGAGGCTGCAATAATCTCCCTGTCTCCCAATTAGTCCGAAGACTTAACGTCTCGCTTGGTAAGCACCCGAGCCTACACCATGGCGGGGTTGCCAACTCCCGTACAGAAAAGACGTTCACCCAGAGCAAGCAACCACAAAACACTTGACGTACTCCCGACCTTCTCCAGCGACACGTACAGAGTCTGGTACAACGTACTCCTGACCCTGGTACAGCCACCTTCACAAGTCGAAGACCTCCTCCAGCAGCACGTACTCCCGAGCCCGGTACAACGTACTCCCGGCTCCGTACAGCCGCCTTTGAAGGCCTGGTACACAAGATCATCATGGTTGCGATCTGGGTGGGCACAGTCCATCATCTGTGTGCGCCGTTGTTAGGTACAAGGAGGAGTGATTTACGTTAACTCTCTTGTGAGATGGCTGTTCCTCGGGTTTCCCCCTACCAGCACTGTTAACTCACGTCTGATGGTCGACGGACCATTTCGTAAACTAGACCCACCATCCAGCCTTTACCACGGCCAAGAGAACTGCCATGTCCTGATGTTTTTGCACGGTCGGCTAGGAAAAACCCTGCCCTCGCCATTTCTGGTTCATTGGACAAGTTGGACCTGCCCCCTGGGGGGCGGTGACTCACTTAGCCAGCACCGGCGATGGGGAGCGATCGAGACCCCTCCGCATCCTCGGTCTGTTTCCAGCGGGAGCCACGGGGAGGCGGAGTCACCAGTTTTCTTACTCGGTCCCAGCAGATCACCCGGAAAATATCCAGGTAGTTTGGCCACAGCGGCTCGGCTGCACCGGCTGGCTACTTCCTTAGAGCGGTAGCCCCTGCAACTGCCGATTACAGCCCGCGTTGTTAGGTACAGTGGTGAACCTGGCCGACCGTTCCTGGCGCGCACCATGTGTTCCCACTGCCCTGCCTCGGTGTAGCTGCAGGTCTCACCCCTCCCGCCGTCATTATACCTGTATAATCTCTGGCAACTATAGGACCCGACCACAGTGCACGTTTATGATCTTCTTCAAAAGAACGAAAGATATAGGAGCGTAGTTACGTCAGGACGTAAGAACTGGAACCATGCATGCTGCTGTGGGTGAGTGGCAGGCAGCGGCCTGATGACGAAGGGGGGAGGAGCTAAGAACTTCCATATATCTGCCTTGGAATTTTCAAAACATTTGTTGATGTATAGAATGCTAGCACGATCATTTCATGTATAGCGTTCGGAAGCACGGCGCAACCCTCGAGAAATGTCAAGCCCCAAATTTATCTTGTACACTGTAATAGGTCGCTTATTATTCATATTTCGCTCCGTGCCGTATTTCGGCGTGAAGAGTCGCCACCACCGCGATATCTGTCCGAGGTTGGACTTTGGACAATCATGGAAGAGGGTATGTGAACCCCGAGGCGAACCGGTAGCCGGAGTAACGGAGCCACACTGCTGGTGAGCAGTCGAGATCTAGTCAAATAATACTCAACGCTCTAGTCCTTTATCTTGAAATTTGTATCTTGAGTGACTCGGTATAAGAGCACTCAGAGATTCACCTGTTCGTTAAAAAGTAAACGATAACGGCTCACGAAATATTGGATAATCATTCTCGACCGAAGGAAATCTCATCGCTCAAGGGGGGGGGGGCAGCTCATTTGAAGGACGAGTAACGCCAATTTCGGAGAATCAACCGCCAAGCAGGAAATCTAGGAGAGTAAGAGATTGACGTTATCTGAAGGATTCGCCTAGGAGGAGATTCTCTGGGTATAAAATTCTGATATCCAAGATAATCCATTCCAATCATTAAGGTGAGCGACCATTATATCATTAAATAAACCAAGGAAATCCATCCCGGAGTATTAAAAGAAGACGGGTGAGCTCTGTAACATTGAGTTAAACGCAAAAACTATGGAGCCTCTACAGAAGTCTAGTCAAGGAGACGTGAATAATAGAATAACAAGTTTTTATATAACCTGCTCGAGATCTTGTTATTGTCTAGCTCCGTGAAGAGCATATTGACTACAAACTGAGTGTTTTTTAGATCGGTTGATGTGAGAGATGCGTTTATCCAGAAAGAACAAAATTCGATGTGAACTATGTCATTATATTTAATACAAATTTGTATATCATTATTCTGTTTGTCGAGCATTTCGACGAGTGTGTTTAATTGAATTTATAAGCTATCAAAAATCTGTCAATGCAGAGCGTATAATCTCTTACCGCGATTTGAAGTAAATGTATATGGAAGTAAAACTTGTACTAATAAAGGTGAAGAAGGTTATGTCATTTCGAAATCTCTCAAGAAGAGAACCCAGCCAATAGCCAGTCGTCGTTCGTGGACCCAAACAATAAATGATGATTTTCTGGTGAAATACCGATTCTGTCTCTGTTTTTATTTCTTCTAGGAATCTGAATAACGTCTTTGCCTTGTTTCCCAGATATTTCAAAAATAAACGCGGGAATAAGTCAAAAACATTACAATACACTCTGGATGCTTAGAGTGAGTTTATAACTTCGAAATAAAGTGAGCTGTACAAGGTAACATACTATCCATACTAACATACATTGTAGCTCTGAATGCAACGTAAACGAGCTGCGTGGAGTGTTATGTAATTGTACAGTGTGTAGGAGAGTTTTCGTTATGAGTCTTCCTATGCCAGCCGGCTCAAGTACTGAGATGTACGTGTCGAAAAAATAATATTACAGAGTGGTTTTCGAAATCAGTTTCCAATAAAGAGTAGGAACTCGTGTGAACTCAGTGAATACATGAGAACGTTTAAAAACAACAGATAAATGAATTTATTGTAATCAATTAGAGCAAGTCCAATTAATTATCGAATGAATAATAGTAGATAGGCTAGGCCGGTTCAAGCACACCGCCTGCGCAGGTATAAATTTACCTGTGCTCAGTCGATAATTATCCTAGAAACTTACTTTACCCACAGATGGTAATGACCGCCTGTCGATAATTACCTTATGTCGAAATTTTTGTCTGCTAGATGACGCTACAGTCGGATAGATCAAGATCGATATTTCCATAATGGTTGCATGGTATCCTGTTAGATGGCGCGAGGTTCTATGTAGAGTTACTGTAGTCGCGTACTGACCCGCCTCCCTACAGTCGGTAACTCACTAGATCATGGTCGATAAATGCGCCTGCATTTACCGCACCAACGAGCACACTGTATCGATCACTGTAGATAAGTGAGCTACTAACTCACAGTGAGATCTCGCGGGGTATTTGGGACTGGGATATCCTGATATCGGGATATTTGGAGATTCGATACTTTTGTTAATATTTTACCGATAGTCAGAAATTATCTTACGTCGGTAATTATCTGATGTCGGTACTGTTATAGATGGAGCCACAGTCGGATTCTATAGATCACGCTCCATATCCATGGTGAGGGACACTTTATCATAGTAAGGCAGACGTTATCATGGCAAGACAGACTTTCGTTCTGCTGTCATCGCTTTCGGAGCGCACCACAGGAGGATTCGAAAGAATTCGAGATAAATACATTTAGTATATAAAAACATGTTTTTATTTTTTAATGTTACAGATAATGCATTTAATCTAATAAAAACTCTTAACGGTAGATTAATATATATATCTTACAGGTAATGCATTTAACCTAAAAAATTCTTAACTATAGATCTTAAATATCTAACTATGAGGTTGATGCTGATTGGATACAAATGTTTTATACACGTTTGATTACATCACCACTTATTGCATTATAATCAACCATTCGATCATGTAAGATTAAACAGTAGGCCGTGGTTCCCGCCGGAAAATTTGTCTTAGACTCAAATTCTAGACGAACATCTACTGGCGCTTGTTTTAATGCCTCATTCTGTTTTGAACAATCGATTACAATTAATGGAGCATACTCGATAAAGTTTTTCCTCGTTAGCAGGGGTTCTCGATCTCTGTTGTAGTATACGGCTTGAAAATTGGCATACATGTTGTACAATACAGAGTATTGATTGTGATTCACATCAAGATAAAGCATCTATAGTGGAGCGCTTTAATCGTACCCTTAATAATAAAATGTGGATGAAATTTAATCTACACGGATCTTACAAATGGATAGACATTTTAGATGATCTCGTGGCGACATACAACGACACGAAGCATCGCACTATTAGTATGAAGCCGAGGAACGTCACAGTGGACACTGTTGAAGCACTAATTCAACGTTTTTCTACTACCAATGAACGAAGAAACCGTGTAGTGAAATTCAAAATCTGTGACAAGGTGCGAGTGAGCAAGAACAAACACGTTTTCGATAAAGGCTACATACCCAATTGGTCAACGGAAATTTTCACTGTGAGTCGAGTAATGAGGACAACACCCGCGACGTACAAGCTGAAGGACCACCAAGATGAACCCATCGCTGGCGATTTTTATAATGAAGAATTACTGAAGGCCAATTATCCAAATACTATCTCGTAGAGAAGATTCTCAAGAAACGTGGAAATCGTGCTTATGTCAAATGGTTGGGATTTGACAATTCGCATAATAGTTGGATAAATAACGCAGAATTAACTACAGGAGTGAAATAATGAGTCAGCATTTATGTATAATAAAAAATGTCTTTTTTATTCATTGTAAAATAAACACATTACAAAATAACCAATTCGATTTGGTTTTTCTTCTCTTTTTCAATATAGTTTAGATGCAATGTACTATGTGTGACCGTTTCCTTCATGCGACTGAACAGAGCCTGATCTTTCTCAAATGCCGCAGAAACACGTTTAGGCAGAAAGATTTGGAATTCATTGTTGAGAGTGGCAACAGTTTTTTGTCCATATTTAGTCGTCACTTGGTGCAAATCGGTGACTTTATGCATTTTGTTGATCTGCAGATCGACGATTCTTTTCGTTGGGAGGTAATCGTCTTGACCAGCGAGTTTGTTGAGTGCTTCAATATCCATCGTGAATGTCTAATGAAGTTGACTGTAGAAGATGGACGTGAGTATGTGATAGTGGTGAGCAACAGGTTCCAATACTATTGGTGTACATTTCTTTGGCCTGCTATACGTTTGATGTACGTTTCGTCTGACGGAGTTGACTGCAGAAGACGACGACGACGAATATGCGAGACTGATGAGCAACAGGTTCCAATGTGATGCGAGTTCCGTTTGATAGAGTTGATTGTGAACTGCTTCCAATACAAGTCTGGTTCAGGTTCTGAAGTATCCTTTAGTATCCTTTAGTATCCTTTAGTGTCCCCAAGGTATCAATGGATCAACGAGTACATACTGTGAACAGTTGACAGCGAAGGTCTGATGGAACTGGCTGCAGTCACACTCTTCATATAGTGGTATCACCCACCATCGATTTACCATGGAGAAGAAGATTCGAGTCGCTGATTGATCAACGGGGTTGCATCCAAGTATCTGATTGGGCTTCCGCAGCAGGCAGTCGCGGAGAAGGAAATTGAAGTCATTGGTTGGATGACTAGAGTGCGTATGTAAGAGTAGGGATGTATATGTAAGAATGAGGTGTGTATGCAAGAGTAGGGAGTAGGCTGGTTACGACACGATCGAAGCCGGTTTCAACATGTCTTACGGTATCCTATAGTGTCCCAAGGCAGCGTATCCGTGGTATCAGCAAGTAAATATCGTTTGTCACCATGCGGACTCAATGCGAGCTTTACTTGTTTCTCTGTATAGGCAATGTGCATGCGTGACCTTATGACTCGTTGCTCCCGACACTGTGTTGTTCTCTCGAAAAGGTATTGATGGAAATCATTAAAGGTTATGGTTGCTTCCACTACGCCTGTTTTCACGCCTTTTACCTTCTTCATATGATTATCGCCATTTAGTCGAACGCTATACATTTTGCTGCGTAGACCAGCGAATTCTGTCATAATCTGTCCATTGCATTCATCCTTCATCAATCCAACGATTTTTTTATTTGCTTGAGGTAGTGCAAATTGATTCTCAGGTAGATAATCAGAGGTATCGAATTTCCGGATATCCCGTCTCATGATATCATATACGTCAGGGCACTGAATCTCATAGAGTAGGCTGTTGGTGTCGGTATACAAAAGCTTGCAGTGATCATCGGCAAATTGCGTTTTCATGTAATCATAGTGAAAGTCGTAGACCAACACTTTCGAGAAGTCCAGCACACAGAGACCTATGTAGATTGGTTTGTTGAGATATACCTCTGTCTTCAAAAGCTGTACAGCAATGAGGTTCTCTTTAAAGATTGATCGACTGTGGAATGTTGGTCTCGCAATAAGGGCTTCAGCACCATAACGTCCACCCCAGCGTGTGACGAGTTTTACATCCACATGTTTACGAACATTTTCCATCGTCTTGCCAAACACTGCGTTGTTCATGAGCTTGAAGAGATTTTTCTCGAAATCATTCGTTGCTTGTTTCCGCATATCGCTATTTAAGTCAATGTAGGATTTCAACCACAGCCTCTGTTTGAACTTCAATACTCGATGAATACGTTTGAGCTGTAGACCATATTTGAGCGCCTGCTTTAGATTCCGATAGTGGATAACGTAGTTGCTCTTGAAGTCTAATGTTGACATCAGATTGATCTGCGTTGAATCTGGTGCACTTTTGTGTTCAGGACATAGTGGTAAGTCTCGGTGGGTATCATGAAGGCTTACGGGATAATCCAGATCGACTTCCAGGATGTATCCTTCTAATGCATCGTCCTCGATCGTTTGAAAATCAATATTTTCTGGATTTTCAACCCATGTGAAGTCTCGATATGGGAGCGATTCCATCATCTCACAACCGTAAAGATTGTTGACGTCAAAGTACATGAGATACTTGGTCGGCTATTGAGGCTCATAATTGTTCATATACTTGTTGTTCGCTTTGGCATAACGGTTGCAGCACTCACGCCACCCCTTACTTCTCGCTCAACGAACAGATGCATCTCCAAGTCCGTGAAAAGCTTCAACTCAATCTGTTTGAATTTAAGCATAGCGTCCCACGTGAAACCTGGTGTTGTGTAGTAGTGTGAAGGGTCCAGACCATACGCTCTGATGCAATTGTCACGAAAATTCTCAAAGACATCGGCCAAGAGGAGAACATCAGTTTTCAGATAGAGATCTGAATATTCACCCAAGTCATGAATGTTGAACTCTTGCCACACTCTCTTTGCGTACTCATAATCGTCCTCTGTGATGTCACTGTCGTTCAGCGTACTATGGAAATCTTCTTTTGTCGGAAGATTATGCTCATCCAGTTTCTGTACAGCGTCAACGTATTCATATGGGAATACACCTTTTCTCGATAGCAGCTCAATCTTATCATCAGGAAGTTGTGGAAATTCGCGCCTAACAATCTTTGATTCCGTAAGGTATGAAGCTAGTTTTTCTAACGATTAAGCCATAAAGCGGAACGAGTCGATGAATCGAAAACTCACATCGCTCCCATCAATGTGCTTTTGAAAGGCGATGTAACGTTCTTTCGTTTGTGGCAGTATATCCACACGACCATCGAAGCATGTTGCGATTTCACGTATAACAAAATGTGAATCATATCCCGTGAGGTTGTGGAAGACCATGGGTATCACTCGTGAGTCTTGATAAAGTAAGTTGCACTCGTTGTGTACCGGTCCTCTGTATCTAGGTGTATTATATTTTCTATCTTTATTATTATTTGAATAAAAAAGGGTTGCCAAAATACATACTGTCCAGTCAAATGGCAGTGATCGTGGACTCGATCGTTGCTGGATGAATTTCTGTTACAAATATGACAAGTAGTTGCCATATGAAACTGTGTTCTCTGCTCGAATGACAGCTTCGACATAGGCTCAGGATTCATGTACAGCTCTTCGAGGTCCGTGGCCAATTGTTGCAGCTCCCTCACGAACCATTCCGCAGGCTTCACACCTCTGTAGCTGCAGTGGCTCGATTTCGAGGTATCGTAACTGCAGTTTAGGTAATATCCAACGCTGAACGCCTCGTGCTTTTGGTACGCGTTTTCATCTCGGATCGGTTTGAGTAAGCATTCAAAGTCCGCGTAGACAATAAAAGGCACTCTCTCTTTATTGCTATGATTTTTAAAGCGAAGAATTTTTTTCTTTACTGACGGCATCATAACCTTGCATTTGTTTATCTTCCTGCAATCCTCTTCATGTGCGGTAAGCTTGTCTTCGTTACGAAAGTAGTGCAGGCAGCGGTCACAAATATGATGCTTGTGGATGCGTTTCGATAGCTGTATCGAGACTAAACGAGACAAGTTTTTGATCCACACGTAATGGAATCTCGGTAGTTGGTATACTCTGTCAGCATCTGCTTTTTCTTGCTCTTCGTCCTCATCCATGTAGTGATCTTGCATTAGAAAAAGGTTAACGTGTAGAGTTTTTTTAAGTAAAACTTCTTTACGCACGCTTGACTTGGGGAGTGAGCTGGTGAATGCGTGACGAGAGCGTTACGAAAAGTGTGATCAGGCGAGGTGAACGAAAGTTGAGAGAGAGATATAAGTTAGTGAAGATAGAAAGAGAGAGAGTTACGTTTCGTATATTACTGTAGAGGCAAGAGAGAGAGGTGCGAGCACACATTTTCTTTCTCTCTTTCTCTCATAGCCAGTTACGTTTCGTATATACAGGGTGATTCAAAAAAAGTGACCGACCCGCAGTATGCCGATAGCTGAGGTCATTTTAAGCACAATTACTTAGCGGTTTTCCGAAAATCTCATTAGTTTATTAATGAGATGCAATTAAAGTCAAATAATAAATGACCAATCAGGAGCACATACGCTTCCCGCGCCGGAAGTCAGCAAATGTTCGATGGAAACCGAGACCTCGGTCTGCGGCAACGTCGGACGGGATAGTATAGTAGAATGACGCATGTCATTTGTTCATTCGCATGGGTTTTTTTATGCGCGATCGAAGAAAATAATTGAAAGGTGATGTGCTCGTGATGTGTTCCAAAGTGAAAAATGGGAATAAAATGTTAATAATACTTTAACCAGATGTAATTATTTATTATGTCTTAACATTTAAACGTTCCAAATAGTGTTTGTAATTGTGTTTTGTTCTCTTTAAATAAATAATTGTACATTGAAATGTGTGGCACTCTATAACTGTTATCTCTATGATAATAATTAAAATGCAATGAATCTCCTAGGCCAGGGGTCTCCAAACTTTCCAGCCTTAGGGCCATACTGATTACTCCAGTAAGTTCCGAGGGCCAAAACCATATTATCATTGTTGCCGGTGGTAAAAAGTGAAATAGTCCAAAATCTGTCCGCGGGCCGAATGTGGCCCTCCGGCCGTAGTTTGGAGACCCCTGTCCTAGGCCATGGTTCATTTAATATAGTATTTAATTATGATAAAAATTATGATGTGTTCATGACACAAATTATAGCGTATAAAAAGTCACAACTAGCGAATGCCTATCGCCACTAGAAATGAGATATGTAGTAGGTATGCGTGACAAATGTCATATTTCGCACCTGACAATACAACTTGAAGCTTCAAATTATTAACGACAGCTTCATTAATATGAGGAGATGTTTTTACCTTTATAAGAAAAGTTAAGTAACACTTGATACATCGATGCATGGCAGAAGAGACTGCGATGCTACCAAAGGTGCCAAATCTGTCTGAAGCAGCTGCATTAGGACCAGAAGACGCTTCCATCAACATCTATAAGACTGTTCTATTATACTTTTCTTATAGCTACGCACGACAAAATCAATCGCCCTGCCCTGCCGATGCTGCTTGAGTCTCCAAATTGTTGGTGGTTAGTAAGTATAAGGTGATAGCGAGATGATAGTGAGGTGCGAGGAAAGTGAATTCAAGGTGAGCGGACGGCGAGAGTGAGGTGAGATCAAGGTGAGAGGAGCTTGTGATCAAGGAGAGAGCAAGTTAAGACGAAGGGCAATTTTCGGTGTCCCTGTAAATGTAGTAAAAAAAAAATCGGTCCAGTTACAAGATGTTATGCCGGTAACACGTGAATACTCGTAGCATATTACGGTTGACGGTATAATATTTTTAAGGGTTATTATTTGGAATCGTTCGCTTATAAGGAGTTGAATCTCGCGTGACTGAGATAAAAACCGACTGAGGATGCAATGGAATAGATTTGTAGCACAGTCTGATTTGGCACGTCTTGAGCGTTTCTTGAGCGTTCAAGCAAAGATTGTATAAATCGCGCAGACCTACCAGCATGGTTATTGCACGTACACGCATGCCGATAGAAAGGTCGTATGAATGTAATGACATTAAAAATTCATCACTCAATCAATAATTATAGTATCGAATCCACTCATGGTGAATATTGTAGGAGAGAAACTGCAAAACAAAAGGTTTCATCTGCATTCTACTTGATATCAGAAAACTCGCGTATATTTACGTCTTTTTACACGCTTATAATAATACACGCAATAAATACATAAAAACTTTACTCCTGGAAGTCTACAGTGCTTGTAACTTGACCGATATTTTGTTAACGATATTTGGAGGCATCGAAAAATTGGCAGTCAAAGTACACACCGTGATCCACGTTTGCATTCGGTAAAGATAACCCCATCATTGGACGAGCGAATAAACAACATATCATTTGACTCCTGTAATCGTACAAAACTTGTAACTTGGCAGATATCTTAGATCGGATGTGTAAAGAGATATAAAAAATTACCAGTCAATGTATACTCCGCAAACCATGTTGACATCCGAAAAAGATTAAGTCTGATGATTGAAATAAGCAATAAAGAAATTAAAACTTAACTCCTGGCAGTGAACAGCGCTTTGTTATGCCGCGAAATATTCGACAAAATTCCATTCATTACTTTATTCTCCTGCGCTCAGTCGCGAAGTGTAAGGATGTGCTGAAGTACGAATCGAGTCGTCCTCAACGAACCGCGTTAAGTGCAATTTTTCAATTTCGCCAAACGTAGATATTTAATAATGAACCGACATGAGTCTAAAGTTTCACATCAACCTGAACGGTTCATCCGAGGTCAGACTGGCCCAAAATAATAAAATCTAAGGGTACATTCAAACAAGATTGTTTGGTTCCTCGTCGGTAACTCGAGAACATAGCAAACGCATAATTTGTACTTAATTTTCTATTTATATTTCGTAATTAATAACGCAAAGTTGCCGTTGTTTACAATAAACCTTACATTAACTCTGTTATCGTGAATTGACGTTTTTATCTCAGTCACGCGAGATTCAACTCCTTATAAGCGAACGATTCCAAATAATAACCCTTAAAAATATTATACCGTCAACCGTAATATGCTACGAGTATTTACGTGTTACCGGCATAACATCTTGTAACTGGACCGATTTTTTTTTTTTACTACATTTACAGGGACACCGAAAATTGCCCTTCGTCTTAACTTGCTCTCTCCTTGATCACAAGCTCCTCTCACCTTGATCTCACCTCACTCTCGCCGTCCGCTCACCTTGCTTTCACTTTCCTCGCACCTCACTATCATCTCGCTATCACCTTATACTTACTAACCACCAACAATTTGGAGACTCAAGAAGCATCGGCAGGGCAGGGCGATTGATTTTGTCGTGCGTAGCTATAAGAAAAGTATAATAGAAAAGTCTTATAGATGTTGATGGAAGCGTCTTCTGGTCCTAATGCAGCTGCTTCAGACAGATTTGGCACCTTTGGTAGCATCGCAGTCTCTTCTGCCATGCATCGATGTATCAAGTGTTACTTAACTTTTCTTATAAAGGTAAAAACATCTCCTCATATTAATGAAGCTGTCGTTAATAATTTGAAGCTTCAAGTTGTATTGTCAGGTGCGAAATATGACATTTGTCACGCATACCTACTACATATCTCATTTCTAGTGGCAAAAGGCATTCGCTAGTTGTGACTTTTTATACGCTATAATTTGTGTCATGAACACATCATAATTTTTATCATAATTAAATACTATATTAAATGAACCATGGCCTAGGAGATTCATTGCATTTTAATTATTGTCATAGAGATAACAGTTATAGAGTGCTACACATTTCAATGTACAATTATTTATTTAAAGAGAACAAAACACAATTACAAACACTATTTGGAACGTTTAAAGGTTAAGACATAATAAATAATTACATCTGGTTAAAGTATTATTAACATTTTATTCCCATTTTTTCACTTTGGAACACATCACGAGCACATCACCTTTCAATTATTTTCTTCGATCGCGCATAAAAAAACCCATGCGAATGAACAAATGACATGCGTCATTCTACTATACTATCCCGTCCGACGTTGCCGCAGACCGAGGTCTCGGTTTCCATCGAACATTTGCCGACTTCCGGCGCGGGAAGCGTATGTGCTCCTGATTGGTCATTTATTATTTGACTTTAATTGCATCTCATTAATAAACTTTTGAGATTTTCGGAAAACCGCTAAGTAATTGTGCTTAAAATAACCTCAGCTATCGGCATACTGCGGGTCGGACACTTTTTTTGAATCACCCTGTATAAGAAACAGTGCAGGCCTATTGTCTGTAGCACATTGTAGGAGCAAGAGAGAGCAGTGCGCGCGCACATTTTCTTTTTCTCTACCTCTCATAGCCAGTGCATGAAATATTCATAGTCTGTCACTTCCTGCCATAATTTGTTATTATTCACCCGAAAATTCACAAAATATGAACTTTGAAATGAATTTACAATTTTATTCACTTTAAACGTAGAATATTTGATGTATTGAACAAAATATTAATTATATTTTATATATAATTATATATAAAGGGTGGTTAAATTGTAAGGGCCGATGTTGAATGTGAACCACACCTAAACGTCAAGTTTTTTTCTGCATTTCATTCGACATTTCTCAATTTTAGACTAACTCAATTTGAACCATGGAAAGATACACAATCGAACAACGCGTTAAAGTTATTCAGGCTTATTATGAAAATGAGCGTTCAAATCAAAATGCATATCGTGCACTTCGTGATTTTTTCGGTCAATTTAATCGTCCAAATGTGCGTACAATCGGAAAAATCGTGCAAAAATTTAAGCAAACCGGGTCTGTAGGAGATATTAAAACACCAATGCATGCTCGTACAGCTCGTACTGCAGAAAATATTGCTGCTGTTCGCGATAGTGTGGCTGAAGAGCCGTCCACCTCAACTCGTCGTCGTGCCCAACAATTGCACCTCTCACGCTCGTCGTTGATGAACATTATGCATAAAGACTTGCATTTACACGCTTATAAGGTGCAATTGACTCAAGAACTAAAGCCTCTTGACCATTCCAAACGTCGTCAATGGTCAGAATGGTGGCAAGAAATGGCAACAGTGGATGATCAATTTTCGAAGAAAATCATCTTCAGTGATGAGGCACATTTTCACCTCAGTGGATTCGTCACTAAGCAGAATTGCCGCATTTGGGCGAATCATAATCCAAGAGTGATTGTCGAAAAACCAATGCACCCACAAAGAGTGACTGTTTGGTGCGGTTTATGGGCTGGCGGCATCATCGGGCCGTATTTTTTCCAAAATGAGGCCGGTCAGGCAGTTACTGTGAATGGTGTTCGCTATCGTGAGATGAGAACGAACTTTTTATGGCCCGAGTTGGAAGATATGGATGTGGGCGATATGTGGTTTCAACAGGACGGTGCCACTTGCCACACAGCTAACGAAACAATGGCTCTTTTGCGCGACAAATTCAATGGCCGTGTTATCTCACGTGGTGGCGATGTCAATTGGCCGCCAAGATCATGTGATTTGAAATCACCGTTGGACTTCTTTCTTTGGGGTTATTTGAAAGAAAAGGTGTACGTCGATAAGCCAGCAACAATTCAAGAGCTAAAGGATGAGATAATTCGGCACATTAACGGCATAGAACCTCAATTATGCCTAAGCGTCATCGAAAATTTGGACCATCGGATGGAGGTGTGCCGCCGAGTTCGCGGCGGCCATTTGGCCGATATTTTGTTCCATACATAATTGAACCATACCATATTATGATAATAAAAAGAATTGACAATGATTTCCTAAATAATTTGTGTTTTATTCAAAATCAACATCGGCCCTTAAAATTTAACCACCCTTTATATATATCTCAGTCAGTAGTTCGTTTGCGAGTTTGCTAGTGTTACGCCACGATGATTTCTTGATATTTCGTAATTTCATTTCGTTCTTGAACAATTTTATAAATTAATATTTTGTTCAATACATCAAATATTCTACGTTTAAAGTGAATAAAATTGTAAATTCATTTCAAAGTTCATATTTTGTGAATTTTCGGGTGAATAATAACAAATTATGGCAGGAAGTGACACAGACTATGAATATGAAAGCGATGCTCCAGGACCATCAACTAAGAAGAAATTACGTACGGAAATTGTGCATAAAAAGTGTGTGACAACATATTCAAGGCAAGATTTTAAACCTAGTGAGACCCAATCAACTGATAATAAATCACGAAGGTGAGTGCGTATCTCATACTAGTTGCTGGCGTCGTAGCGTCATATGCAGCGTTCCTTTTTCCTTGTCTATTTTCTCCCTCTACTAATACGCGGCATTCTACTCTCGACATTGGGGCGCGTTTGATTCTCTGTCCTTTTCTTCTCTCTCTCTCTCTCTCTCTCTCTCTCTCTCTCTCTCTCTCTCTCTCTCTCTCTCTCTCTCTCTCTCTCTCTCTCTCTCTCTCTCTCTCTCTCTCTCTCTCTCTCTCTCTCTCTCTCTCTCTCTCTCTCTCTCCCTCTTTCTCTCTTTCTCCTTGTTACTCTTCAGTATTTCGGCCTCGCGTTTCTACAATTTACTTCAGCAAATTTTTAAAATAGGATAACATAAAATTTAACTAGTACGTAAATAATAAAATAATTATTAATTGTAGAGGTTCACCATTACAAATAATTAGTGACATCGTGATTGAACATGACAATAATCAAATGGAAGTTGATGATAAAAATCCCACTATAGATCATGTACAAAAACCGAGACAAGTTATTGGAGTTAGGTAAATTAATTTTTATTTTATTATTTTTATAATCATTCATGACTCTAATAATAATTTACTAAATTTTCCAAACTAAAATGATGAAATTATAGGTTGAATAAAGCGCCAAAAACTTCTGCAGAACGTGGTCGAGAATTCAGAGCACGAAAAGCACTGCTTAAACAACAAAGTAAGCAACAACTGGAATCAGATGCAATAGTTGAAATTGCTACAGAAGATATTCGAAATGCTGGTCCATCAGAAGACAATCAAGTCCCTGGACCCTCTGAAATAAGGACAATAGAAAAAAGAGCAAAGTCTGCAGAGGCAACACGGCGATGGAGAGAGAAAAAAAAGGCGTTAGTGAGTCATCAAAAAAACAGGCGAAAACTGCAGCTCAACGCATGCGAGAATACCGGGAGAGAAAAAAATTGTAAATATTAATTTATTTTTATTTATAAAACTTATGCCATGGAAGGCTCGTAAAATTCTTATTTGTATTTTCTTACTTAGAGCAAAGAAAATACTGTTGAAGCAGCAAAGTGATCAACATTTAGATGCTATAGTCAGCACATCATCATCACAAGTAAATCAAAGGGCTGGTCCATCAACAATAAACAGCATATCCGCAGAGCTAACTAGAAGAGTATTTCGCCGATTATCTTTGAATACATTGTCAACAATAGGAAGAACGATTCTTGATTTCATGAATGAGAGAAAAAAGTTTTCCATGGTTACTTTCAATTGCCAAAGTCTCAGAAAGCACGTGTCGGACTTGAGCGATCCCGTGATTGATTCAAGCAATAATTTGTTTCTATCAGAAACCTGTTCAAATGACGATGAAAATGTTGACATCCCGAATTTTGACTGTATTGCGAAATTTAAGCGTAGAAATGTTAGATCAGCAGGTGTGGCAATTTATCAGAAATCAAATGATGTCTCGAATATATCGATAGTAACTTCGAAAATGGACATTTTATTACGACATATTTGTGAAATCGATATTGGTCAATCATCAATTGGTGATATATGTGCTGCTCACTGTGTTTTGGACGATGGAACAAACATCATAATGGTAGTTGCTTACATTTCGCCCAATAACACAATTAATATATTATAAAGTTTTTATATAAAAGACTTATGATTTACGGTCGAGTAGGCTCTGAAGAATTAGGAGAAAACTATCATACATTGCCACTAATTTTAGCAGGAGATTTCAATGTTAATTTCGCGTCCGAAGATGGACAACTCTTGGTAAACTTTCTACAAGATAAATTAGAACTACAAATGAATAATAACCGAAATGAGCCTACCACAAGGCATGGAACAACAATCGATGCAGTTTTCTCTAGATATCTTTCTAATTTTCATTCGAAAACATATGTATCTTCTTTCTCATACCATAAGCCTATTGTCTCGGTCTTACAATCAACCACAGTAATTACTGATGTATCCGATAATGAAAATAATGAATAAAAATAAAAAATCTATTCAAAAATATTAATTTATCAATGAAAACCCATAATAAATTTAAATATTTGTAGAAAATTAATATATGTATATGTATATGTATATACATGTATATATTATACATATATACATGCAGAGGAGTGGTCACGAACTTTCTCATTCGTTACTTCAGAATGTAGATGTTGATTGATATGTCATTATTCTTCTCAAATTTGTTGAAATGATGAGGCATCACTGGGAAGTCGATACCAGTGAAGTTGAGCTCATGCGTATATCTCTCGTATGTAGAAACTCGATTAGGATTATGTACTGCCGGATGTAGTGCCGATAATACAGCCCACTTGAAGCACATGTTGTCAGTATTTTTCACATTGACGCATGCATGCTTATTTTGAATCTCGATTAGGAGATCCATATAGGAGCTACCTCGCATTGGATTCAACTTGGTGATGTTTACTGTGAGATTGATGATAGAATACAGCGTCCATGCGGAATCTTGTAGCTCAAATTCAACAATTTCCCTCTGAATCGGTGCTTGGATGTTGACAGTAAACCAATCTTTGATTGAAGTTGCTGGATAAATCGCTTCAGCCTTCGTGTTGAAGTGCTTCACTTCAACAATTTCTTCATCATTCTTTATTACCTTAAATTTTGCTACTAGTACTGCATATACCTTGACTGCCGTCTTCTCGATCTCCAAGATACTTTTTATTTCTTCATGGAAAAGTATCAAGCAATCTTCCAAGAATAAATTGACATCGACGTGCTTTAAGTTGGTGATAACTCCTGTCTTGATGCGCTCATTGAAAGCTGATAGTAGGTTCGACCATCTCACTCGATCCAAGATTCCTTTTTCATCAGTCCTCTGCAAGCCTGAACATTGTTTTATCAAACGTTGTAGTTTGATTTCGATACCTTTCAGGAAACCAATCATGAGCAGATACTTCTGACGTTCAGCAACTGTGGACCCCACCAATAATTTTTCTATGGATTTGATGACTGCCAAAGCCGTTTGATCCACTCTGCGATCTCATCTGATTTTTGAGTTTGAAGAAGCTGCAAGATACTCTCCCATGTCTTTATGACTGCATTGCGCTCCTGGAGATCCATTCTGGTCCAAGTATTTCGAAATACTTTGCTTTGAAGAGAGCGACTTTGGAGTAAATTGAACGGTCGCTTCGGAATGAGCCTCTCTTGCGGAAGAACTTACATTTATCCCCACGAAAAGTAGTGAGATGCATCGAACTCGTAGCTAATTGGTCGATATTCATGAATGCATTCATTGTTCAGGCCTGCGTTTGAATCTAAACAAGTGGTGGGGGAGGCTACAAAGTCGTTGCTGATTGATCGATATCCCCGAATGTATCCATCGTTCGTGACTGTACAATAGCTCACAGTAGAAGGGACAAACGGGTATAAAAGAGCTGGAAGCTTGACTGTTGGCATCAGTTTATTCATCATGGAGTGCATAGTAGACGTCTAAGGCTTCAAGCGACCTTTCAACGAATTCGTATTCAAAGAGATGGCTGTCATTCCTCTCGAAGATGACGCCTTACCATCAGTCTATCTGTTTGAACCACCATACAAATGAAGTTTCCTGCCGGTCAAATACAAGAGTGATAATCGGTGGCTGGAAGCAAATTATCATGGCATCCCCTGGGTCAACGATGATATACCATATGATGAAATCAGCGAGACTCTTATCAGTCTTCTACGCGATGCGAGCAAGATTTATATCAAGGGCTTAGAGAAGAAACGTTGGCTGGATAGAATTCTTCCAAACATTTACAATATCGAAGACCTGGGATGTCCCGCGTTGGCAGCATTACCAACTAATATCGGCATCCCATGTACGAACCATCCAATCATGAATTGGACTCCCCACTGCGCAGCTCACAACGTGTGTATGATGAAAACGTGGCTTCTTGACTTACGCAAACAGACGGCATCGGTTGCGTCATCTAGCGGAATCACCGCAAAACCAACTGTCGACTGTATCATGAATGATACAACAACTCTGAAAGGCTACTATGCTGAGTGTCATTTCTCATTGTAAATACTTACTCACGAGCTCTGTACACTCGACAATAAAAAATTCTACGTTATTTTTATAAATTAAAAAATTGTTGTTGGATTACTGCTCCTCCTCCTCCACCCTCCTTCTCTTCGGAACTAGAAATCGAGTTGAAATTAAACAACTATGACGAAAAATCATTGTGAATTAACTACAGTCGCTGTTCTCAGAATAACTGCTCTACACTATAAGTTCAATTATCAGCAGTGGTTTCGATGAAGCTGATATTTAATATCGAGTCATGATAAATTCTCTGCAGTTATCGGTTGGATCTCAAAACATCTCTGTCGGTATAGACGTGCTCACAATAACCGTCTGTGGATTGTCAAGCATCTCTGTTGATGCAGATGTTCTCTCAGTAAAGACGTTTGAAATAATCTCGTGTGGAACGCCACGGACCCAAAACATCAGCACATCCCTTCTCTAGGTAGCAATGGAGAGAGGGCAGTTGATGGTCGACTTAGCTGAGAGGGTTGTAAAGATCTCGCGTGTGAAGCACTAGGCTCTCCGGCTCTAGGCTCTCTGGTTCGCAATTAAAAAAAAAATCTTCAAATTTCGTATGGCCTATATTATTTTTAAATTAATATCTAATAATGCATGCGGGAATGAGAAAAGCTGAGCAATAAAATTAAACTTTTTTTTCTTTATTACGCTGAAATATTAAAAACTTGATTACAAAATATTAATGTTAAATTAACTTTATCAATAAAAAATTTAAAACTAATATTATATTTACATAAAAATTAAAACCTTCTTGTACGATTTGTAAACTTTTTTAACATAGTACTAAATCGATCCTTTGGTGCATAAGTCCTTGACCGAGCACGTTTTTGCGCCAACGGATCAGTTGACTGTGGTTCTATAACAACTGTCGTACGATGATGCGGAGGGATGTTCTCATCAGACCCTTTGTTCACTGCAGTCCTCTTGCAGTCTGGTTGCTGTAGCGGTGGTAGGGGGATCGTCTCGACACTGCCTCGACGCTGTCTCGACGATGCTTCGACAACTGTGGCTGGCAGCAGCGGCGACGACAATGTCGGTTGACGGTTCAGCGATTGCAGTGGGCGACGAACCCTTGGACAACAAAGCGCAGGCCTTGTGTGCTTGCGGACTGTTGCCTCTTCCACTCGAATGTTCACTGCCGGCACTTGGCGACGACGACAGACGTAAACATTTCTTCCTTCCTTCACCGCTGGCTTCGTCACCGCTGGCTTCGTCACCGTGGTTGAACGCTGCAGCAAAGCATCATCTTCATCCTCACTGGTAAGATATAGGTCGTCTTGTAGCAGCAGCAGTCCCAGCGAGGGTGCTGATGAATGATGCAGGTTCGGCTTCGTTGATAATGATTGCTATTCAATCACCTCCAGTTCGGTTATCGAGGTTGGTTCAGGAGACGACGGCAGCGATATCAGCATCTCCAACGGGTTCAGCTCGGGAGGTGGCGGTGGTTGCTGCATCATCTCGAGCGCGATCTCCAGCGGGGTATCGTGGTTGGTGCAAGAGACGTCGGCGGTGGTGGTGGCGGTTGCATCAGCACTCGCAACAAGTCCAGCGCGATTATTGAATTGAATATCATCCTCGGCTTATGTAGTGCAGCCTGCTGCATCGGTGCTGACTCAGGAGATGGCATCGGCGGAGGTGGTGGTGACGGTATGAATAACATCTCCATCAACAAGGCGATCTCTGGTTTGGTTGTCAGCACCTTCCATGGATGTGTCCTTAATTTACCGTCCTGGTATTCTATTTCGAATGGTATCTGCAAAATAAGAAGTAGAGAATAATGAAAATTTAATAGTAATATTTTTTTATTGAACATTCAATAGTAAATACTCACTTTCAATTTTTTCCTTGTCTCCTCGAATGGTGGTAGAGGCATCTCCAGAATCGGGCGGCGAGGGTCTCGCCAATTTTTGAGATGTTTATCCCAGCATTTCATTGAAATCTGAAAATTAAAAAAATTGGTATAGAAATCTATAAAATATATATGTTTGCACTTTGTAGCGAAGCGATAGAAAACTCACTATTTGTTTATACATCTCATCGAGAGGTTCACACTTGAATGATCCTCTTCGTTACAGCTTGGTTTATATAGGCTATCGATAGAAAAAAGTGGGGACTAACTCAACTAATGTAAAAAATATTGGTCTAGCATTGGGTATGCTAATTGGGCGGAGTAAAAATAGTTATAGTTAAAAATGCAACTAAGATCAATGATTTAAGTTGATGCACTATTTATCTCGAATTCTTTCGAATCCTCCTGTGGTGCGCTCTATCCGAAAGCGATGACAGCAGAGCGAAAGTCTGTCTTGCCATGATAACGTCTGCCTTACCACGATAAAGTCTCCCTTACCATGGATATCGAGCGTGATCTATAGAATCCGACTGTGGCTCCATCTATAACAGTACCGACGTCAGATAATTACCGACGTAAGATAATTTCTGACTGTCGGTGAAATATCAACAAAGGTATCGAATCTCCGAATATCCCGATATCAGGATATCCCAGTCCCAAATACCCCGCGAGGTCTCACTGTGAGTTAGTGGGTCACTTATCTACAGTGTTCGATACAGTGTGCTCGTTTGTAAGGTAGATGCAGGCATATTTATCGACCATGATCTAGTGAGTTACCGACTGTAGGGGAGGCGGGTCAGTACACGACTACAGTAAGTCTACATAGAACCTCGCGCAATCTAACAGGATACCATGCAACCATTATGGAAATATCGATCTTGATCTACCCGACTGTAGCGTCATCTAGCATACAAAAATTTCGACATGAGATAATTATCGACAGGCGGTCATTACCATCTGTGGGTAAAGTAGGTTTCTAGGATAATTATCGACCGAGCACAGGTAAATTTACACCTGCCTAGGTGGTGTGCTTGAACCGGCCTAGCCTATCTACTAATAATACAGTTCGTTCACAGTTTATTCTCGTTCTCAAGTGTAGGCGACGAAACCAACCGTTCAATTCAAGATTCAAAAGAAGACTTTAATATTTAATTTGAATTCACATCGAACAGATGGGAAGACCGTCGTGATATTTACTCTAATAAAAATTCAGTACCTACGAATTAACTACCACGAATGTGAAAGGATAATCACCTGCTCTCTCATTGACCTCACCAGGGCGTAGAATTGTCCCTCGCTGGGGACTCGCAGTCTATAAGCAATTTCTAACTGAAGCGATAAACATAGATAATATGCTGTAGTTGACATGCATACAATTTCTCCTAAGATTCATTCCGAGTAACAAAATAGAAAATGTGACAATTATTACACGTTACTTTTAAAATGGCGGTTCAGCGCAAGAAAGTGAGTTATTAACACTGGGAGAGATTCGTTATGACCCGACAATAGAGAGAGCACACGTTAACCGGAAAAACGTTTCCATCGATTATATTGGGTCTGGGAAAAAATTCGTGGCGTTTTTCCCGATAGATGGCATCAATTGCAAATAAGTCAGGAAACACAGATCACAGCGACACCACTAAACGCTCGTTGGAAAGGTGACACTTCGAGTGTTACTTTCAGTATATAAACATCGAAATTGGTGCAGTGGTTGGAAAGTTGTTTGCGTTTAAAAATGGAGAAAAGTAATGAAAAATTGCGCTATATTTTGCAATATTATTACGACAAAGGGAAGAACGCTGCGCAGGCTTGTGAAAAAATTTGTGCTGTGTGCGGTACTTTATCAAAATCTGCTCCACGGTAATTTTGATATAAAAGATGAGTCACGCTCTGGTCGTCCAATCACTGAAAAAGCTGATGAAATTCTTAAAAAAGTCCAACAAGATAAGCACATCAGCAGTGTCGATATTGGTATGGAACTAGGCATTGACCACAAAACAGTTTTGAACTGTTTACACAAAGCTGGCTACAAAAAGAAGCTCGATGTATGGGTTACTCATGAGTTTAGCGCGAAAAACATGATAGACCGAATTAACATCTGCGATGCGCTGCTGAAACGCAATGAAATCAAGCCATTTCTGAAACGTGTCATAACCGATGATGAAAAATCGATCACGTACGGCAATCGGAAGCGTCAAAAATCGTGGACAAGGGATGGTGAGCCGTCACAAGCGTTCGCGAAGCTAGGATTGATGGCGAAAAAGGTGATACCATGTGTGTGGTGGGACTGGAAGGGAATCGTCCACCATGAGCTACTTCCAGTTGGTCAGACGATTGATTTTCAATTCCACTGTGGACAACTAGAGAGATTACGCCAAGCAATTGAAAGAAAACGGCCCGAACTGATTAATAGGAAAGGTGTTGTCTTCCATCATGACAACGCCCGACCACACACTTCTTTGATGACCCGTCGAAAATTGCGAGAGCTTGGTTGGGAAGTTTTTATGCATCCACCGTATAGTCCAGACATAACACCCTCTGACTATCACTTATTCCGATCGCTGCAGAACTTTCTCAATGGAATTAAGCTGCTTTCAAAAGAAGCCTGTGAAAACCACTTGATTCAGTTTTTCAGCCAGAAACCACAGAAGTTCTTCACCAATGGCATCGTGGCTCTACCCGAAAAATGGCGAAACATTGTCAATAATAATGGAGCATATTTGGTTTAAATAAATTCATTTTCACACTATAAGAAAACCAGTTGATATTTACTAAAAAAAACGGCACGAACTTTTTCCCAGACCCAATATATACAAAAAACCCGATCAATCCCGAAATACACATGTTCAATATAAAAATGATAATAAATGCGTTGATACGACTACATTCGCTCTGCTGGCGATGAATAAGTACAATATTACGCGGCGAAGCAAAATTGTCTTTTGACCACCGCACTGACTTCGTAGAAGCGCGATCAGATGATATGTGACCTTGGCTGGGCTCGAATATTGACCTTCAGGTGTTGGTCCATTGGTAGGTAGTGAGTTCACGTACAATAAATGTGATGAGACTCGTTACCTCAAGAGCGGAGATTCCACTTTTTAAAAGCAGGCCGACAGTTTTTGCAACAAAGATGTTTTCAGATGTATCTCGACTTTTAGCTATGGTGATTGTCACAGTCAACCGATTTCACAATTTGGAGGAATGTTTGCTCACAACTAATTATTTGAAATCGCTGCGGCGTTGGAATTCGACCAGATCCATTTTATTGTCCAGGCGGGGTCTATTTGAATTGCGGATTTAAGCCGAAGGCCCAGTTGTTCGACTGGAGGAAAGAACGTTGGATTAGTATTATGCACACAAGTATTTTACATTTACCAGGTTCTCTGGATAGCATACCTTGATAATCGCTGATTTCATACACGCACACAACCTATCGAGGATTAATTAGCACCGCGTCTACATGTCATGTCTACGTGTCATACGAGTCGAAGGGAGGCCTGAGCGTCTTTCGACTTTACACTCGATTGAGATAGGCGCGGAATTCAAAGAAATTGTGAACATCCTACACGCTACAGTCGGAAGACGCCTTCTCCTGCATCACAAAGCGTTCGTAGCACACATAATTTTTTAAGTGAAACTTCGTTAGGCGCGATGAGAGTAAAAAGATACATTTCACGGAGGAAATAAGTGAGATGAAGCATCTTATATGCAACATTGCCTATTCTCGGTCTCTTATTTGCGTTATGCTTCGTAGTCTCCCAAGATCATTGACGAATGCTCACGACTCATAGGCAAGAGAATAGACTTGTACAATGGACTGACGTGATGTGAGTATACCAGTGATGGGGGTAGACCCATCATAAGAGAGGGAACGATATAGGAACCAGGGGTGCTGTCTTTTTCTATCGGCAAAAAGTGGGGATATCACTCTCGGTATGCGGTACGCTCAGTCCATGTAGTGTATCAGTTTATGAGCAGGAGCACGGTATTATATACTAAGACTGTGGGCAGGAGTGTGATTGCTCTGTTTCTTGTTACGTCTCAAGACGCATTATCGATCTACACTTTCAATTGTCAGAATCTACGATATCACGTTGCGGATGTGGCAAATACCATTTTACGACATTGTAAAGTAACAATCTTTTCTGAGACTTGGCTAAATGACAATGAACAAGTCAGTTTACCGAACTTCAACTGTGTGATTCAATCTGAAAGATTGAAATATCGGGTAGCAGGAGTATATACCACAATCAAAATGATGTGTACATCATCACACCAAATGTCCAAGTGACTGCTGGACGGTCACAATCACATCTTGCAACTGCGGCAGCGGTTAGTGATATTTCTATTTGTGAATGCCAAATGAGAAATGGACAACTAATAGTTATTGTTCAGTACTAGTATACAGTTGTGATGATACTGCGATTCTCGGTAGAGGAAAGGATTAGGTACCACTCATACTAGCTAGAGACTTTAACATCAATATCGCATCTGGAAATTCAGCAAAACTAGTTGACTTCCTGCTCGATAAATTTCATTTCCACATAAATAGTGATCGGAATGTCTCGACATCGAGGTCAGGAACCAAAGATGTTGTATTTGTACAATTTCTAGACACCATCGAGTCGAGAGCATACGTATCCCATTTTAGTTACCATAAGCCTATCGTTTTCACTTTACTCATTAGAACATGTACCAAAGGAAATATATAAATTCAAGAAATAAATTGAATATTATAATATTTGTATTCAGACTGTTCTCTATGTTGCCTTTTAGAAAACCCTTAAAAATCCTCTCTTCAATAGTCTTATCTAATATAAATTGATTCGTCTACGATCAAGAAGTTTTACTTCCAGCACGCGCACTGCGTTGCACGTTATGTTTTTCTTTTAAAACAGAGTCCACACGCCAGCATGTTTCTTCTTATGTAAAAGACGATTACAATGTTCAAGAGATGCCTCCCGACTGTTGTGACAGTAGTAAATGAATCATTGTCATTTAAATATAAAGGTAACTGAAAAGACATCGGAAGTTATTACGTCCTCACTCATTCATTTATAAATAAGGCAGAGTGCCTATTGCAATTGCCCTTCTCGCTTCTGGGACGTCCGCATTCCTTTATAGGTCAGAAACTGTTGAACCAATTTTGTTGTCCATCGGCATACAGCTTTATTTTTGTATGACCTCAAGATACTTGCAGATGAATGCTGCGTGTCCAACTGGAACTATATGTTTACCTGAAAGAAGGCTTTTTATTACCAAAAACACTGATTTTATATTCATGTTGTGTCAGAATTCAGTGAATATCAAATACAATGGGTTTTCCTGTGTAGCATTTTCTCGCGTAATGACAATGAACTCACCCACGTGGTTATGACCCATTCAAGTGAATAAACTACATGAATTGCATGAAAATATTACTTTTTTTGGCTTATTTACACTTGAGCTCGTTGTTCTGAAACGCGTGAAGGGATTTTCTTTCTTTTCACTGTTTCTCTTAATTTCAATACAAAAAAATAAATGTCTGGAAATAAATGCCCATCACAAAATTTTTAATGTGAAATTTTACTGCACAACATAAAATTTAAAGCCCGTCACACCATTTTTACTCCCGACGGGACTACGCGTTTCACTTTCTGTGCATTGTAACTTCTATTTTGTTCTTGATTGTATATATTAGATGAGGTTTCAGAAAGACAAAAGACTTTTAAAAAATGTATGAGAAGTACGGTTGCGTATATCGAAATGCCAGAAGATTACCGTCCTTCCTATTATAATCGTTCATCTATACTTAACTTCAGAGCGCTCGCGGTGTAGTCAGAGAAAGAGCACGGGAGATTCAGTCAATACGAGTATGTGTTGTAACATACTTACAATCGAGCGGTTTCCTTTATAATTTTCAAACGGCTATAAGAGCCGAAGGTATATGCGGAAACACCTGAGAAATAGACTCGGTACAAAAGCACCGAGGTTCGCGGGCACTAGGCCATCGCACCCGAGCATGAAAAACTCGGGGGGAAGGCGGTGAGCGCGGTAGCGGCAAGCCACAAAATTAAAAAATGCGTTAGATTTTGAAACAAAAACGGATGATAACGTAGAGCAGAACGGGACGAGGGGAAAGCTATAAGAGAGTCTGCGTGGAAGGAGGAGCTCTATTAGCGTTGGAAGCACAAGTATTGAGGTACAAAGAAATTAAAAAACCGAAACATCGAGATTACTGATTAATTATCAAAAGTTATTTTCGATTTTGGAGTGTAAAATCTGTGTTCATGTGCGAAAATAGTCGACAAGTGGTTGGAAAACGAAGACCAAGCAAAGAGGAAAGACAGGCGAGATATTCCCATAAAATAAACAATAATTAGACGAACATTTTAGGAATGGTCATTAATCAAGATTTAGCTAGGGTCTAAGTGACTAGAATTAGGTGCATAGAATTAATTAAATAGGATCGAGTGAATAGTTAATTTTTAAGAGGATAGAATTAAGTAAATAGTGCTAAGTGTAGAAAATAAATTAAATAGAATTAGGTCAGCTATACTGAAGAAATTAAAACTAGGTCACATAGTATTTAAATCGGTAGGCGAAACAAGCAGCGTATAAGCAAGTGAGAGTGAGAGAGAGAACGCAAGACAGTGAACCGTATGAAAGATAGAGAGGGATAGAGGTACAAGCGAGATATCGGCTCGAAGAGCGAGGCAGGCGGGTCTGGTGGTGTGCGTGTGTGTGTACATCGAGCGTACTGCTCCATGCCAGCGTCCGAAATAATAAAAGATTTGCAAGCTGGGAATACCGAGAATCTATGTACACGCAATAGACGAAAATGATATAAAAATAATCGCCGAAATTACGAAATTTAAATGCATTATACAGGGTACCAGTGACCAGAGATTGAATAGTGACATTTTATGAAATTGTTTTTTTTGTGAATAAAACCCTACTCTCAACCACCACGAAGTCTACATTAATTAGTCCTGTGATCGAGCCCGAATCCCCACTAAAAATAAAAAGAATTGTGAACGATAAAAAATTACCGTTACAGTGTATTGTAATGGTAATTTTTTTCAACGTTCACATATATTTTTATTTTTCGTGGGGTTTTGGGCTCGACACATAACTAATTAATTGTAGACTTCTTGGTGGTTAACATTTTGTCTTTATTTGAAACAGAATCCTTTCGTAAAACGTCACTCCTTTCGTTATACTCACATGGATTGAGTATAATTTCGTAATTCTAAGATTATTCTACGATTTATTACATTATTCTGGGTGCACCAATTCCTGGTATTTCACGGAAGTTTGTTTTGGCCCGGTAACACGCTATCACTATATATCCGATGCGTGAATATACCGCACCACTCGCTATTCCTCCTCGCACTCACTCTTTCGCTACAGCGGATCCACTCGATTTATCGTCCTATCGCCTTCGCTCTTGTTGTATTTATTAGCGATCTCGCTGCACATTCGCTCTTTCTATAGAGTGTAGTAACTCTACTTACAATTCTTTTTCACTCATTCCACCTTCGCTCATACACACTTTATTATTACTTATTTATCCTATCCATTTAATGCTACCGATTATCATTCGATTACAACTATCCTATCTTCTACATTCCTAATTCTATTTTCTTAATTTCAAAAATCAGGGAGTTCCCTCGATTTTAGTTATTATGATTTCCACTTATTTGAACATAAATTCGCGGAATTTCGGTACTCGGGCTATGGTTGCGTCGCTACGCTTCGGTGTTTCCCTTCTCACACACACACACCTCAGATTCTCAGTGTACAGAATGTATGAACTCTGTTTACAATTCTTTCTTTTTCGCTCTTATTCTGCTCTCGCTCTTTCTCACTTCCACTCACACAAGGAATTCGGTCCCTTGATTACCGCTCGTTTAGAGACCGCACTGTTTAATTTATTCTTATGTATCCGGTTTTCTTATTCCTATGCACTATTCTAAATTAATAATACTTATCGACTACTGAATTCCATGTATTAATTCACCTATAAATCCACTCGATTATCCCTATTAACTTCCTAATGAGTAATCATGTAATGATCTTCACCGTTTCGCAGATATTTTTATGCTCTCATGAGCTTTTCACTTGACTAATTCCTCTCACAATTTCCATACCTTGTTAGTTTTCGCTATTCTGCCTAAGAGACAAGAGAGCTTCTCTGTCCCCGCACCGGCCTTTTATAGGCCTCCCCTTGCCTCAGTCCCCTCTGTACATTTTTCATCATGATTTTTAAATCTAACGCCTTCCTTGGCTGACGCGGTACTCTGTTGCCCCGCTCTCCGCCTTCCCCTCGCCTCCCAGCAAGGCCAGCTGGTCGCTGACCTGCTGTTTTGGTCAGCGAGGGAATTTCGGAGCGGAGATAGCTCGAGTTTTTCTATCTCGGGGCAATAGCCTATTGCCCGCAAGCCTCGGTACTTGTGTACCGAGTCTTTCGCTGAGGTGTTTTTATATTACCTGAGTATACTTTTGGGCTCCCCTAGTCGCTTGAAATAACGATCGATGCTCTAGCCGTGTTCGTTCAATGTATTCCGTTCTATCTCGTCGCTAGTCATTGCATGAGGACCTACGCTGATATGTGTGATTATGTCACAGTATATATGTTTTATTTATCAGCATCTATAGGGTGCGCCATCTTTTATGTCGGTATGTAAACATTGAATAACTTAAAAAAAAAACAACCGATTTCCATATATGAGGTATTTTTATTTAATTTGGTCCTTTATAATTTATTTGGACAAGTTTTTGAATACAACATCAATCAAGTGGCCGCCTTTATTGGCCAAAGCAATTGGCCTTGAGTTCGTCAATGGTCTGAGGCTTGTTGGCGTACACTTTGCTTTTCAAATAACCCTACAAAAAGAAGTCCGGAGGGGTCAAATCTGGAGATCTGGGTGGCCAGTCAATGTTGCCATTTTTTGACATCACACGTCCAGGGAATTTTCGTTGCCGAAACTGCATTGTTTGATTTGCAGTGTGGCATGGCGCACCGTCTTGTTGAAACCAGTAACCGTCCAGACCTTTTTCACACATTTGTGGGCAGACATAATGAACCAACGTCCACCGATATCGATTCCCATCGACTGTTTGGCCTTCTCTGAAGAAAAATTGCCCAATGATGGTTTTGGCGCAAACGCCGGCACAAACAGTCACTTTTTGGTAATGCAATGGTGTTTCATGGATCTCGTGTGGATTCTCCGTACCCAAATGCGGCAATTTTGCTTGTTAACGACGCCAGAGAGTGTGAAATGGGCCTCGTCGGTCATCAAAATTTGCTTCCAAAAATCAAGTTCAGTGTCAACCATTCGAGCGACTGTTTGGCCGTATTCCAAGCGACGTGGACGGTCTGTCGGCAATATTATTTGAGTCAATTGCACTTTATACGGAAACAAATGCAAATCATCCTTCAAAATGTACAGTGTCACTATTTCGGCACATTGTTTTGTGAAGCGATTCATGGATAAAATTGTACTGAATTGACGTTTCAAAAACATGTCTACTCAAGTCAATCGGTTATTAAATGTCAAAGTTATTGAATGTTTACATACCGACATAAAATATGGCGCACCCTGTACATTCTAATACATTGGTTGTACATCAGAGATGTTGTTAACAACTAGAAATTTATAAAAATGCTATGTTTTTTTTGTAATTGCGTTTGTTGATTTAATTCTAAATACATGACTGTAAAAATGACTCAATGATAAAATAAAGATAAATTATTATAAATGATGACCACTTTATAGTTTTCTAATTACCTTTGTTGATTTAATTTTAAATGCAACAGCGCAAAAATGATTGAGCTATTTAATAAGATAGAGTCATTAAAAATTATATAACCTTCTTAGCTACAAAAAAATATAGTAACTATACAAATATTGTGACAAAATATGTCACTCGCGGCGTCCCTCACTGGATGGCTCGGAGCCACCACTCACCCGCAACAAAAAGTAAGAAATTAGCATAACGCAGGTTAATTATTTTTACACTAGATACCAATTACTCACCGTACCCATACCGCTCCCTCCCTCCCTGAGGCCATCCCTGAGCGCTTGTGAATGAATGAAGTCCTCCGAAGAGACATCGACCACACAGCGAAACCCACAGCAAAAACCACTAACATCCAGCCCACTCCATAACCACCACCATCACCCAGGACTCCACAGAGTCAACTAGGAGAGCCGTAGTCTGGGATAGAAATGGACGATTGTCAGGACGACCGTCGGTACATTACCGATAACCGCGATCGATCCTTATCAAATTAGCGAATAGGGTCGTGCGAATCTAGCATGTCTAGCATGTGTTCCATGGTTAGGGGGGTCTCGAGGAAGGAAGCAACGCTTGCCTCTCCCCAATCGTCCGCCGACTAATGTCGGAGTAGTATCGCGCAACTATTACTTATAACCGCTATACAAAGACAATGTATATTAATGGCCATAAGTGCCACAAAGTCAGATTGTAAAGTCAGTGAACAAGCTATGCCACAGGACGGTTGGGCCGGAAATTCCGACCTACGAACGCTTTACCAATATAAAAAGCGTATTATAATTATATGATTCATCATCCATGATACGAGCCTCGAAGAATAATTCCCTGGAAACTGATTTTCAATACGGGACAAATGTGAAATGCGAAACGTTCGTTGGTTATTCCGAAAAAGAGAGGCACACATTGCCATCGCTACCTGCTGTCTAGATAGACATACTCACGACGTGGTCTGACGACTCGCTAAAACCGCCGTCTTGGGCTACGGATACATAGGCATACTCGATTGCCAAGGGGACAATAGATACATTGGAATTACGGTTATCCGTACACGACATCTCAAGCAAAAACCAGCTAAGTGAAGCGTATTTAGTGTGTATTTTTTTTGTATAGTACGTGTTCGATCATTGTGCTGCGTAGCAGTGGAATATTCTGTTGATAAAGATATGTGTCGAGTATGAAATTCGATGTCAAATTTGTTGATGAGAGAAAGGTTGTTTCGAATGTTATCGGTGCTAATTGAGTTGAGTTAATACTTGTAGAATTCATGATATCTGTGCCCTTCCAAGCCTTTATGAAAATTGCTGTGCGATAATTAAATTTATTCGTACTTATATATGATAAATCGTTTATGATCTTTGAATTTGTTTGTGTTAATAACGGAGAATTGATTTATTATACGGTGCCATAACTGACATATTCATGTAAATGTCATTGAATTTATTAATGTGATTGCATTTCTTCATGCAAATATCATTGAAGTTATTCGTGCTAATATGATTGAATGTATTCGTGCAAATATCATTGAATTTATTTCTGCCAATATCGGACACTGTTGTAATTGAATCTATTTGTGTTAATATCGGAAACTTGATCTATGATACTGTGCTATAATTGAATATATTCATGTAAATGTCATTGAATTTATTCGCGTAAATATCATTGAATTTATGTGTGCTACTCTCATTGCATTTATGTGTGCTACCTAATACAAAATTTATAATGTGGTGCGATCATTGAATTTATGTGTACTAATATTTGCGAAATAATTTTGAATGATATCCATTCTTGCATTAATGCCATAATTGATCTTTCACATGTTCCGAAAGCATAAGTCATAATTACTGTGATTATATCAGCAATTTACTAGTCCCGAAGTAATATACTGGACCAGTTACGTAAACATGAGGCGTACTGCCTAACATAAATGTGTAAGAAATTCATAAGACAATACCAAATTTATTGCGGCTCTCGTGTTCCGAACCTATACATATATTTATATAGCATGCTTGCACGAATAATGAAATATGGATTAAAAATTTATCTTTTTGTAATATTGAAATAATAATATTTCGCAACATCTTTTTTGCTTATAATCAATATAACCAAAATAAGAAATAAAATACGAAAAAGAGCGATTAAATCCTAAATAGTACGAACTTGATAGTTTCATATGTTCTCATGTCTTTTTTTATTATCAGGAGTACAAATTGAAAATGCGGGATTTTTTTCTATTTTTGAACGTTTATTCTGAAAAAATGGTAACAAATGAATTATTCAAAGTATTGTCCATCGCTAGCCACAACTTTTTCCCATCTTTCTGGCAATTTACGGATACCGTCGCGAAAAAATTCGGCCGGCTTGGCTGCTATCCAGTCATCGACCCATTTTTGGGCTTCTTCGTAAGAATGGAAGCGCTGGTCAGCTAGGCCATGTGTCATCGATCGGAAAAGGTGGTAATCGGAAGGAGCAATATCTGGGCTATACGGCGGGTGGGGTAAGACTTCCCATTTCAGCGTTTGTAGGTATGTTTTGACCGGCGCTGCAACATGTGGCCGAGCGTTGTCATGTTGCAAAATTACTTTGTCGTGTCTTTGCTCGTATTGTGGCCGTTTTTCTTTGAGTGCGCGGCTCAAACGCATCAATTGAGTTCGGTATAGTGCTCCTGTGATGGTTTCGTTCGATTTCAATAGCTCATAATACACCACACCCAGCTGGTCCCACCAAATACAGAGCATGAGCTTGGCGCCGTGAATATTTGGTTTGGCCGTCGATGATGATGCATGGCCGGGGTAACCATATGATTTTTTGCGCTTCGGGTTATCGTAATGGATCCACTTTTCATCACCAGTGACAATGCGATGCAAAAAACCCTTCCGTTTTTGCCGTTCGAGCAGCAGTTCGCATGCAAAAAAACGGCGCTCGACGTCTCTCGGCTTCAGCTCATACGGCACCCAATGTCCTTGCTTTTGGATCATTCCGAGGGCTTTTATACGATGGGAAATGGCTTGTTGTGTCACTCCCAATGAATCTGCGAGCTCTTGTTGAGTTTGACACGAGTCTTCATTGAGTATTGCCTCCAATTCAGCATTCTCAAACTTTTTCACTTGGCCCGGCCGCTCTTTGTCCTCAACGTCAAAATCACCACTTCTAAACCGCACAAACCATCTCTCGCACGTTGAAACCGATGGAACATGACTCGGATAAGCCTCGGAGACCAATCGATGTGCTTCAGCAGCACTTTTCTTCAAATTAAAGAAGTAAATTAAAACTTCCCGCAAATGCTGTTTTGTTGGCACGAAACTCGACATATTGAGAGCTCAAAAAAACTATGAATTTGACACTGCGACAAATTGACACATACTGAAAATTAAAGCTATAAGACGTAGCTTTGACATGAACATAGTCACAGTACTGCCTGATGCGTATAGCGTTAGTAACGCCATCTGTTATCAAACCCGCATTTTCAATTTGTACCCCTGATATCATAAACATAACCAAATTAAGAAAAATGCAACAAAAAGTAATTTACTGTTTATATCGTAGAATGAGGAGATAATAACCTTAGGTAAGACTTTCTGTGACTGAATAAAGATAATTGAGATAAAACAGTAACAAACAAAGAACATTTATTTAAAGAAAAGATAATTCGATAATTTGAAAAATAATAATTAGAAAGAAAAAATTATTACACGATGTTACTAAAAATCATCGATGCTTAAGTAATCGATTTAACATCAAATCGATTTCTTTTCTAAAACATCGATAACAATCGATGCATCGTTACATTGAGGAAAGCGCGCAAAATTTAAGCACTGCATAAAATCAGAGGGCAACATTTTTTTGTTACATGATACAGCTTGACACCAAGTTGAACAAAACTTACAATTCTACTTGTTAGTAGCATAAGTTTTTTAAGGTAAATAAGGTTTTAAATATTTTTCTAAATATTTATTGGCCAAAGCAATTGGCCTTGAGTTCGTCAATGGTCTGAGGCTTGTTGGCGTACACTTTGCTTTTCAAATAACCCTACAAAAAGAAGTCCGGAGGGGTCAAATCTGGAGATCTGGGTGGCCAGTCAATGTTGCCATTTTTTGACATCACACGTCCTGGGAACTTCCGACGCAAATAGTCCATTGTTGAGCGCGCAGTGTGACATGTCGCACCATCTTGTTGGAACCAAAATTCCTTGAGACCTTTTTCACGCATTTGTGGTAAAACAAAGTGTGCTAACATCCACCGATATCGATCCCCATTGACAGTTTCACCAGCTCTGAAGAAAAATGGTCCAATGGTGGTTTTTGAGCAAACACCGGTCCAAACTGTCACTTTCTCATCGTGCAATGGAGTTTCGTGAATAATATGAGGATTATCGGTGCCCCACATGCGACAGTTTTGTTTGTTGACAGCGCCAGAGAGGGTGAAATGAGCCTCGTCGGTCATCAGAATTCGCTCCCAAAAATCCGGCTCAGCTTCCTTCATTCGACTAACGTTATTAGTGTAAGCCAAGCGTTCTTTCGGCGTATAGCGATACATGGTTGAAATTGTACTGAAATAACCTATACGAAACGTGTTGTACGACGCTGGTCGGTTAAAATCTGTCAGAGTTATTCAATACTTCCATCGACCAGATTGAGATGGCGCACCCTGTAGATAACGAGGCTAAAGGCAATAATGCTGGTGAAAAGGGCGCTAATAATCAAAGTGTAATGGGATTAATATAAGTAGGTTGTGAAAATAAAATGTAAATAGTTTGACGGTAAGAATTTAAATCAAAACAATTGTTAAAAATTCGTTTTACCTTTTTTCAGTGCTCCGAGAGTCCTTGGGTAAATCGTATGCAAACATTTATTTAGAGAGCGTGAGGACTCTGGAGAAGGTGTGTAAAGTAAAGGTAAATACTCCATCGACTATGGAGAATCCGGAATCAGAGCACGTACTGCTTATGCTACTGAGTTATCTAGCTTTGAACGTAGATATCAGTTACCAGTAGCAAGGTCAGCATCTAATTGACAGAATATTGATGAATTTATTAGCATATTATATAATTTTATTGAACCAAGTAAAAGTGCAATGTACAAGCATTTATTTATTAATTTGGTATGTCATAAAAAAATAATGCTTATGCTTCTACAGACTTTCGAGGTGCTGTTACGTCAAAATCGCAGCCCATTTGACCTAACCCACGAATTTAACATAGATGCACGTTCCGGCGTATATTTTCCGTGCCCTGGTCAAGGAGAATAAATCTTCTCTTTACCACACCCAATGAGTGGTCTATCGTAACCATACACGCATGGATTCCCCTTACCCCGCAGAATAACTTTCCGGGGTGCAGAGCAGTAGTTGCACTATGCAAATGCATCGGTATGTCGCGCTTTGATTCGTCTGCGCGATGTGGTATACAGAGGACCGCGCGATTAGGTGAGGGAACGTGCTTGAGTCGCTTTTCCCCTTAAAGTGTGGAAATTTTTACCGCCCCGCTTCATGGCCTACTTTCGACAGGGTTTCTTAGAATAGTTAATATCCTTATGATCGCTTCTATGTGGATGTTACGTCCCGTGTCTCCTCACAAAATAAAGATTCTCTTAACAGCTACAGCTGTTAGTATAATATGGAATATATATATGCAAGACAGAACGGTTAGAAATAAATCAATGAAAAATTACTTGAAACTTAAAATTCTATACTAATCAAAATAACACAATTCATAAATTTATCGGAGAAGAAATAAATCAATGAAAAATTATTTGAAACTTAAAATTCTATACTAATCAAAATAACACAATCCATAAATTTATCGGAGAAGAAATAAATCAATGAAAAATTACTTGAAACTTAAAATTCTATACTAATCAAAATAACACAATCTATAAATTTATTGGAGAAGAAAATAAATCAATGAAAAATTACTTGAAACTTAAAATTTTATACTAATCAAAATAACACAATCTATAAATTTATCGGAGAAGAAATAAATCAATGAAAAATTACTTGAAACTTAAAATTCTATACTAGTCAAATAACATAATCCATAAATTTATCGGAGAAGAAATAAATCAATGAAAAATTACTTGAAACTTAAAATTTTATACTAATCAAAATAACACAATCTATAAATTTATTGGAGAAGAAAATAAATCAATGAAAAATTACTTGAAACTTAAAATTCTATACTAGTCAAATAACATAATCTATAAATTTATCGGAGAAGAAATAAATCAATGAAAAATTACTTTAAACTTAAAATTTTATACTAATCAAAATAACACAATCCATAAATTTATCGGAGAAGAAATAAATTAATGAAAAATTACTTGAAACTTAAAATTCTATACTAATCAAAATAACACAATCTATAAATTTATCGGAGAAGAAATAAATCAATGAAAAATTACTTGAAACTTAAAATTTTATACTAATCAAAATAACACAATCTATAAATTTATCGGAGAAGAAATAAATCAATGAAAAATTATTTGAAACTTAAAATTCTATACTAATCAAAATAACACAATCCATAAATTTATCGGAGAAGAAATAAATCAATAAAAAATTACTTTAAACTTAAAGGTCTATACTAATCAAAGTAACACAATCTATAAATTTATCGGAGAAGAAATAAATCAATGAAAAATTACTTGAAACTTAAAATTCTATACTAATCAAAATAACACAATCCATAAATTTATCGGAGAAGAAATAAATCAATGAAAAATTACTTGAAACTTAAAATTCTATACTAGTCAAATAACATAATCCATAAATTTATCGGAGAAGAAAATAAATCAATGAAAAATTACTTTAAACTTAAAATTCTATACTAGTTAAATAACATAATCCATAAATTTATCGGAGAAGAAATAAATCAATGAAAAATTACTTTAAGCTTAAAATTCTATACTAATCAAAATAACACAATCCATAAATTTATCGGAGAAGAAATAAATCAATGAAAAATTACTTTAAACTTAAAATTCTATACTAATCAAAATAACACAATCCATAAATTTATCGGAGAAGAAATAAATCAATGAAAAATTACTTGAAACTTAAAATTCTATACTAGTCAAATAACATAATCCATAAATTTATCGGAGAAGAAAATAAATCAATGAAAAATTACTTTAAACTTAAAATTCTATACTAATCAAAATAATATAATTTATAAATTTATCGGAGAAGAAATAAATCAATGAAAAATTACTTGAAACTTAAAATTCTATACTAATCAAAATAACATAATCCATAAATTTACCGGAGAAGAAATAAATCAATGAAAAATTACTTTAAACTTAAAATTTTGTACTAATCAAAATAACACAATCCATAAATTTATCGGAGAAGAAATAAATCAATGAAAAATTACTTTAAACTTAAAATTCTATACTAATCAAAGTAACACAATCCATAAATTTATCGGAGAAGAAATAAATCAATGAAAAATTATTTGAAACTTAAAATTCTATACTAATTAAAATAACACAATCCATAAATTTATCGGAGAAGGAATAAATCAATGAAAAATTACTTGAAACTTAAAATTCTATACTAATCAAAATAACACAATCTATAAATTTATTGGAGAAGAAATAAATCAATGAAAAATTATTTGAAACTTAAAATTCTATACTAATCAAAATAACACAATCCATAAATTTATCGGAGAAGAAATAAATCAATGAAAAATTACTTGAAACTTAAAATTCTATACTAGTCAAATAACATAATCTATAAATTTATCGGAGAAGAAATAAATCAATAAAAAATTACTTGAAACTTAAAATTTTGTACTAATCAAAATAACATAATCTATAAATTTATCGGAGAAGAAAATAAATCAATGAAAAATTACTTGAAACTTAAAATTCTATACTAATCAAAATAACACAATCTATAAATTTATCGGAGAAGAAATAAATCAATGAAAAATTACTTGAAACTTAAAATTCTATACTAATCAAAATAACACAATCCATAAATTTATTGGAGAAGAAATAAATCAATGAAAAATTACTTGAAACTTAAAATTCTATATTAATCAAATTAACACAATCCATCAATTTATCGGAGAAGAAATAAATCAATGAAAAATTACTTGAAACTTAAAATTCTATACTAATCAAAATAACACAATCTCTAAATTTATCGGAGAAGAAATGAATCAATGAAAAATTACTCGAAACTTAAAATTCTATACTAGTCAAATAACATAATCTATAAATTTATCGGAGAAGAAATAAATCAATGAAAAATTATTTGAAACTTAAAATTCTATACTAATTAAAATAACACAATCCATAAATTTATCGGAGAAGAAATAAATCAATGAAAAATTACTTGAAACTTAAAATTCTATACTAATCAAAATAACACAATCTATAAATTTATTGGAGAAGAAAATAAATCAATGAAAAATTACTTGAAACTTAAAATTTTATACTAATCAAAATAACTCAATCTATAAATTTATCGGAGAAGAAATAAATCAATGAAAAATTACTTTAAACTTAAAATTCTATACTAATCAAAGTAACATAATCCATAAATTTATCGGAGAAGAAATAAATCAATGAAAAATTATTTGAAACTTAAAATTCTATACTAATCAAAATAACACAATCCATAAATTTATCGGAGAAGAAATAAATCAATGAAAAATTATTTGAAACTTAAAATTCTATACTAATCAAAATAACACAATCTATAAATTTATCGGAGAAGAAATAAATCAATGAAAAATTACTTGAAACTTAAAATTCTATACTAATCAAAATAACATAATCCATAAATTTATCGGAGAAGAAATAAATCAATGAAAAATTACTTGAAACTTAAAATTCTATACTAATCAAAATAACACAATTCATAAATTTATCGGAGAAGAAATAAATCAATGAAAAATTACTTTAAACTTAAAATTCTATACTAATCAAAGTAACACAATCCATAAATTTATCGGAGAAGAAATAAATCAATGAAAAATTATTTGAAACTTAAAATTCTATACTAATTAAAATAACACAATCCATAAATTTATCGGAGAAGAAATAAATCAATGAAAAATTACTTGAAACTTAAAATTCTATACTAATCAAAATAACACAATCTATAAATTTATTGGAGAAGAAATAAATCAATGAAAAATTACTTTCAACTTAAAATTCTATACTAATCAAAATAACACAATCCATAAATTTATTGGAGAAGAAATAAATCAATGAAAAATTACTTGAAACTTAAAATTCTATACTAGTCAAATAACATAATTCATAAATTTATCGGAGAAGAAAATAAATCAATGAAAAATTACTTGAAATTTAAAATTTTATATTAATCAAAATAACATAATCTATAAATTTATCGGAGAAGAAATAAATCAATGAAAAATTATTTGAAACTTAAAATTCTATACTAATTAAAATAACATAATCTATAAATTTATCGGAGAAGAAATAAATCAATGAAAAATTACTTTAAACTTAAAATTTTGTACTAATCAAAATAACACAATCCATAAATTTATCGGAGAAGAAATAAATTAATGAAAAATTACTTGAAACTTAAAATTCTATACTAATCAAAATAACACAATCCATAAATTTATCGGAGAAGAAATAAATCAATGAAAAATTACTTGAAACTTAAAATTTTATACTAATCAAAATAACACAATCTATAAATTTATCGGAGAAGAAATAAATCAATGAAAAATTATTTGAAACTTAAAATTCTATACTAATCAAAATAACACAATCCATAAATTTATCGGAGAAGAAATAAATCAATGAAAAATTACTTGAAACTTAAAATTCTATACTAATCAAAATAACACAATCTATAAATTTATTGGAGAAGAAATAAATTAATGAAAAATTATTTGAAACTTAAAATTCTATACTAATCAAAATAACACAATCCATAAATTTATCGGAGAAGAAATAAATCAATGAAAAATTACTTGAAACTTAAAATTCTATACTAGTCAAATAACATAATCTATAAATTTATCGGAGAAGAAATAAATCAATGAAAAATTATTTGAAACTTAAAATTCTATACTAATTAAAATAACACAATTCATAAATTTATCGGAGAAGAAATAAATCAATGAAAAATTATTTGAAACTTAAAATTCTATACTAATCAAAATAACACAATCCATAAATTTATCGGAGAAGAAATAAATCAATGAAAAATTACTTGAAACTTAAAATTCTATACTAATCAAAATAACACAATCTATAAATTTATTGGAGAAGAAAATAAATCAATGAAAAATTACTTGAAAATTAAAATTTTATACTAATCAAAATAACACAATCTATAAATTTATCGGAGAAGAAATAAATCAATGAAAAATTACTTGAAACTTAAAATTCTATACTAGTCAAATAACATAATCCATAAATTTATCGGAGAAGAAATAAATCAATGAAAAATTACTTGAAACTTAAAATTCTATACTAGTCAAATAACATAATCTATAAATTTATCGGAGAAGAAATAAATCAATGAAAAATTATTTAAAACTTAAAATTCTATACTAATTAAAATAACACAATCCATAAATTTATCGGAGAAGAAATAAATCAATGAAAAATTATTTGAAACTTAAAATTCTATACTAATCAAAATAACACAATCCATAAATTTATCGGAGAAGAAATAAATCAATGAAAAATAGAGTAAAATAAAATATTAAAATTATAAATTTATTCAAAAAAAGAGTGATTTTTAGACTAAAAAAAAATTTTTTTTTTTTAATTTTAGATTTTAAAGTCAATTAAATTTTTTTTAATTAGTTATTAGATTAAATTTATTGATTATAATAATTATAGTATTATAATTATTTAATTTATTAGAGTTTTTTAAAAAATTAAAAATTAAAAAAATTTAAAAATTTAAAAAAAATTTAAAAATTAAAAAAAAATTTAAAATTTAAAAAAAATTTAAAATTTAAAAAAAATTTAAAAATTTAAAAAAAATTTAAAATTTAAAAAAATTTAAAAATTTAAAAAAATTTAAAATTTAAGAAATTAAAAAAAATTAAAAATTAATTAAATATTTATTTAAAATAAATTTAATAATATATAATAAATTTATTAATATATAATATATAATTAATATATAATAAATTTATTAATATATAATATATAATTAATATATAATAAATTTATTAATATATAATATATAATTATTATTATATAAATATTAATTAATATATAATACATATATTAATATTAATAAATTTATTATTATAAATTATTGTAACTTAATAATTAGCTAATTAAAGATATATGTATAAGTGCTCTATTTAAATCTAAAAATAAATTATAAATCATTACAAAAATTAATTATTAATTAAATATATTAATATAAAATATTATAAATATATGTTTAAATTAAATGGATAAATCTCTAAATGTTATACAATATTAATTATTAAAATAGATATATCTAATATTATATATCAATTAAATATTTATTATAAATAAATATATTATAATTAATATATAATAAATTTATTATTATAAATTATTGTAACTTAATAATTAGCTAATTAAAGATATATGTATAAGTGCTCTATTTAAATCTAAAAATAAATTATAAATCATTACAAGGATTAATTATTAATTAAATATATTAATATAAAATATTATAAATATATGTTTAAATTAAATGGATAAATCTCTAAATGTTATACAATATTAATTATTAAAATAGATATATCTAATATTATATATAAATTAAATATTTATTATAAATAAATATATAATAATTAATATATAATAAATTTATTAATATATAATATATAATTAATATATAATAAATTTATTAATATATAATATATAATTAATATATAATAAATTTATTAATATATAATACATAATTAATATATAATATATAATTATTATTATATAAATATTAATTAATATATAATATATTTATTAATAAATAAATCATATATTAATAATAATAAATTTATTAATAAATAAAATACATATATTAATATTAATAAATTTATTATTATAAATTATTGCAACTTAATAATTAGCTAATTAAAGATATATGTATAAGTGCTCTATTTAAATCTAAAAATAAATAATAAATCATTACAAGGATTAATTATTAATTAAATATATTAATATAAAATATTATAAATATATGTTTAAATTAAATGGATAAATCTCTAAATGTTATACAATATTAATTATTAAAATAGATATATCTAATATTATATATAAATTAAATATTTATTATAAATAAATATATTATAATTAATATATAATAAATTTATTAATATATAATATATAATTAATATATAATAAATTTATTAATATATAATATATAATTAATATATAATAAATTTATTAATATATAATACATAATTAATATATAATAAATTTATTAATATATAATATATAATTAATATATAATATATAATTATTATTATATAAATATTAATTAATATATAATTTATTTATTAATAAATAAATCATATATTAATAATAATAAATTTATTAATAAATAAAATACATATATTAATATTAATAAATTTATTATTATAAATTATTGCAACTTAATAATTAGCTAATTAAAGATATATGTATAAGTGCTCTATTTAAATCTAAAAATAAATTATAAATCATTACAAGGATTAATTATTAATTAAATATATTAATATAAAATATTATAAATATATGTTTAAATTAAATGGATAAATCCCTAAATGTTATACAATATTAATTATTAAAATAGATATATCTAATATTATATATAAATTGAATATTTATTATAAATAAATATATTATAATTAATATATAATAAATTTATTAATATATAATATATAATTAATATATAATAAATTTATTAATATATAATATATAATTATTATTATATAAATATTAATTAATATATAATATATTTATTAATAAATAAATCATATATTAATGATAATAAATTTATTAATAAATAAAATACATATATTAATATTAATAAATTTATTATTATAAATTATTGCAACTTAATAATTAGCTAATTAAAGATATATGTATAAGTGCTCTATTTAAATCTAAAAATAAATTATAAATCATTACAAGGATTAATTATTAATTAAATATATTAATATAAAATATTATAAATATATGTTTAAATTAAATGGATAAATCCCTAAATGTTATACAATATTAATTATTAAAATAGATATATTTAATATTATATATCAATTAAATATTTATTATAAATAAATATATTATAATTAATATATAATATATTTATTAATATATAAGTATTTATTAATTAAATAATAATTTATATATTTAATATTTTGATTACATAATTTTTAATCATAAATAATTTTATTTTAATATAAAAAAAAAAAAAAAAAATTTATTTGAAATTTAAATTGGTTTAATTAATTAATAAATATTATAATTTTAGAATAGAAATTTTAATTAATTAAATATTATTAACAAAAATTTAGTTAAATAATTTTAATGTACAAATTTAAAGTAATTTAATAAATTAATAAATTTGTATGGTTTAAAGATAATAATTTTTTTAATAATAGAAATTTTAATTAATTAAATATTATTAACAAAAATTTAGTTAAATAATTTTAATGTACAAATTTAAAGTAATTTAATAAACTAATAAATTTGTGTGGTTTAAAGATAATAATTTTTTTAATAATAGAAATTTTAATTAATTAAATATTATTAACAAAAATTTAGTTAAATAATTTTAATGTACAAATTTAAAGTAATTTAATAAACTAATAAATTTGTATGGTTTAAAGATAATAATTTTTTTAATAATAGAAATTTCAATTAATTAAATATTATTAACAAAAATTTAGTTAAATAATTTTAATGTACAAATTTAAAGTAATTTAATAAACTAATAAATTTGTATGGTTTAAAGATAATAATTTTTTCAATAATAGAAATTTTAATTAATTAAATATTATTAACAAAAATTTAGTTAAATAATTTTAATGTACAAATTTAAATTAATTTAATAAACTAATAAATTTGTATGGTTTAAAGATAATAATTTTTTTAATAATAGAAATTTTAATTAATTAAATATTATTAACAAAAATTTAGTTAAATAATTTTAATGTACAAATTTAAAGTAATTTAATAAACTAATAAATTTGTATGGTTTAAAGATAATAATTTTTTTAATAATAGAAATTTTAATTAATTAAATATTATTAACAAAAATTTAGTTAAATAATTTTAATGTACAAATTTAAAGTAATTTAATAAACTAATAAATTTGTATGGTTTAAAGATAATAATTTTTTTAATAATAGAAATTTTAATTAATTAAATATTATTAACAAAAATTTAGTTAAATAATTTTAATGTACAAATTTAAATTAATTTAATAAACTAATAAATTTGTATGGTTTAAAGATAATAATTTTTTTAATAATAGAAATTTTAATTAATTAAATATTATTAACAAAAATTTAGTTAAATAATTTTAATGTACAAATTTAAAGTAATTTAATAAACTAATAAATTTGTATGGTTTAAAGATAATAATTTTTTTAATAATAGAAATTTTAATTAATTAAATATTATTAACAAAAATTTAGTTAAATAATTTTAATGTACAAATTTAAAGTAATTTAATAAACTAATAAATTTGTATGGTTTAAAGATAATAATTTTTTTAATAATAGAAATTTTAATTAATTAAATATTATTAACAAAAATTTAGTTAAATAATTTTAATGTACAAATTTAAAGTAATTTAATAAACTAATAAATTTGTATGGTTTAAAGATAATAATTTTTTTAATAATAGAAATTTTAATTAATTAAATATTATTAACAAAAATTTAGTTAAATAATTTTAATGTACAAATTTAAATTAATTTAATAAACTAATAAATTTGTATGGTTTAAAGATAATAATTTTTTTAATAATAGAAATTTTAATTAATTAAATATTATTAACAAAAATTTAGTTAAATAATTTTAATGTACAAATTTAAATTAATTTAATAAACTAATAAATTTGTATGGTTTAAAGATAATAATTTTTTTAATAATAGAAATTTTAATTAATTAAATATTATTAACAAAAATTTAGTTAAATAATTTTAATGTACAAATTTAAAGTAATTTAATAAACTAATAAATTTGTATGGTTTAAAGATAATAATTTTTTTAATAATAGAAATTTTAATTAATTAAATATTATTAACAAAAATTTAGTTAAATAATTTTAATGTACAAATTTAAAGTAATTTAATAAACTAATAAATTTGTATGGTTTAAAGATAATAATTTTTTTAATAATAGAAATTTTAATTAATTAAATATTATTAACAAAAATTTAGTTAAATAATTTTAATGTACAAATTTAAATTAATTTAATAAACTAATAAATTTGTATGGTTTAAAGATAATAATTTTTTTAATAATAGAAATTTTAATTAATTAAATATTATTAACAAAAATTTAGTTAAATAATTTTAATGTACAAATTTAAAGTAATTCAATAAACTAATAAATTTGTATGGTTTAAAGATAATAATTTTTTGAATAATAGAAATTTTAATTAATTAAATATTATTAACAAAAATTTAGTTAAATGATTTTAATGTACAAATTTAAAGTAATTTAATAAACTAATAAATTTGTATGGTTTAAAGATAATAATTTTTTTAATAATAGAAATTTTAATTAATTAAATATTATTAACAAAAATTTAGTTAAATAATTTTAATGTACAAATTTAAAGTAATTTAATAAACTAATAAATTTGTATGGTTTAAAGATAATAATTTTTTTAATAATAGAAATTTTAATTAATTAAATATTATTAACAAAAATTTAGTTAAATAATTTTAATGTACAAATTTAAATTAATTTAATAAACTAATAAATTTGTATGGTTTAAAGATAATAATTTTTTTAATAATAGAAATTTTAATTAATTAAATATTATTAACAAAAATTTAGTTAAATAATTTCAATGTACAAATTTAAATTAATTTAATAAACTAATAAATTTGTATGGTTTAAAGATAATAATTTTTTTAATAATAGAAATTTTAATTAATTAAATATTATTAACAAAAATTTAGTTAAATAATTTTAATGTACAAATTTAAAGTAATTTAATAAACTAATAAATTTGTATGGTTTAAAGATAATAATTGTTTTAATAATAGAAATTTTAATTAATTAAATATTATTAACAAAAATTTAGTTAAATAATTTTAATGTACAAATTTAAAGTAATTTAATAAACTAATAAATTTGTATGGTTTAAAGATAATAATTTTTTTAATAATAGAAATTTTAATTAATTAAATATTATTAACAAAAATTTAGTTAAATAATTTTAATGTACAAATTTAAATTAATTTAATAAACTAATAAATTTGTATGGTTTAAAGATAATAATTTTTTTAATAATAGAAATTTTAATTAATTAAATATTATTAACAAAAATTTAGTTAAATAATTTTAATGTACAAATTTAAAGTAATTTAATAAACTAATAAATTTGTATGGTTTAAAGATAATAATTTTTTTAATAATAGAAATTTTAATTAATTAAATATTATTAACAAAAATTTAGTTAAATAATTTTAATGTACAAATTTAAAGTAATTTAATAAACTAATAAATTTGTATGGTTTAAAGATAATAATTTTTTTAATAATAGAAATTTTAATTAATTAAATATTATTAACAAAAATTTAGTTAAATAATTTTAATGTACAAATTTAAAGTAATTTAATAAACTAATAAATTTGTATGGTTTAAAGATAATAATTTTTTTAATAATAGAAATTTTAATTAATTAAATATTATTAACAAAAATTTAGTTAAATAATTTTAATGTACAAATTTAAATTAATTTAATAAACTAATAAATTTGTATGGTTTAAAGATAATAATTTTTTTAATAATAGAAATTTTAATTAATTAAATATTATTAACAAAAATTTAGTTAAATAATTTTAATGTACAAATTTAAATTAATTTAATAAACTAATAAATTTGTATGGTTTAAAGATAATAATTTTTTTAATAATAGAAATTTTAATTAATTAAATATTATTAACAAAAATTTAGTTAAATAATTTTAATGTACAAATTTAAAGTAATTTAATAAATTAATAAATTTGTATGGTTTAAAGATAATAATTTTTTTAATGATAGAAATTTTAATTAATTAAATATTATTAACAAAAATTTAGTTAAATAATTTTAATGGGTAAATTTAAATTAATGAAAAATTACTTTATAAAATATTATTTAATAATTTATAATTATTATTTATAAAATTAAAATTAATTATTTAAAAATTAAAAAATTTAATTTAAGTTTAAAAATTAATTATAAATTTATATATATATATATATATATATAAATATATATTTGTATAAATTTAATTAAAATAATTAATAATAATTTTAATATAAAATATTAATGATTAAAGAAATTTATAATTAGAATATTTTTTATTATAATAATTAAAATTGTGCCAGCAATTGCGGTTAAACAATTGTTATAAATTAATTAAGTAAATCATAATTAATTAATTAATTAATTAATTATAATAAATAATTTTCAGTGAAATATGATTATTTTAAAAGATTAATAATTTTTGAATTTAAAATTGAGAAGATTTTTAATAAACTAGGATTAGATACCCTATTATTATTATATAAATTTATTTAATTTATTTAGGTATTAATTGTTTGATCACTAAACTTAAAGAATTTGGCAGTATTTTAATCTATTTAGAGGAATTTATTTTTAATTGATAATCCACGATAAGATAAATTAAAATTTTAAGTTTATATATTTCCGTAAAAAAAATTTTTTTTAATTATTTTTTTAAATTTATAATATTATATATATATATATATATATATTTCAGGTCAAAATGTAGCTTTATTTAAAATAAAATGAATTATAATAATTTATTAATTGATGTAATCAATAATTAATATTTTTTATTAATAAGATTTAAATGTAAATTTAATTGATTAATTAGATTGATTAAAGGTTTAGAATATGTACATATTGCCCGTCATTTTCATATAAAATGAAACAAGTCGTAACAAAGTAAAGGTATTGGAAATTGTTTTTAGATATTTTAAATTTTAGTTTAAAAAAAAATATATTATTTACATTAATAAGTTATAATTTTATAAATTTAATATAAATAATTTAAATATATATATATATATATATACATATATATACATATATACATATATATATATATATATTAATATATCTTATTAATTCGAGAATTAATTTATATAAAATTTAAATTTTTAATCAACCCTGATACAAAAGGTATAAAAAACTAATTTTTATTTTAATTATATAAATTTTAATTTAATTTTAATTTCAATTACTTTACTAAAAATATAATTTTTTTTCTTTATTATACTAAAATTATTATTATTTAACTCTTAAAATTATTTTTTTTA
>OZ012709.1:34140465-34187965 GCA_963942595.1 Cylloceria caligata
AAATTTGTACATTAAAATTATTTAACTAAATTTTTGTTAATAATATTTAATTAATTAAAATTTCTATTATTAAAAAAATTATTATCTTTAAACCATACAAATTTATTAGTTTATTAAATTAATTTAAATTTGTACATTAAAATTATTTAACTAAATTTTTGTTAATAATATTTAATTAATTAAAATTTCTATTATTAAAAAAATTATTATCTTTAAACCATACAAATTTATTAGTTTATTAAATTAATTTAAATTTGTACATTAAAATTATTTAACTAAATTTTTGTTAATAATATTTAATTAATTAAAATTTCTATTATTGAAAAAATTATTATCTTTAAACCATACAAATTTATTAGTTTATTAAATTACTTTAAATTTGTACATTAAAATTATTTAACTAAATTTTTGTTAATAATATTTAATTAATTAAAATTTCTATTATTTAAAAAATTATTATCTTTAAACCATACAAATTTATTAGTTTATTAAATTAATTTAAATTTGTACATTAAAATTATTTAACTAAATTTTTGTTAATAATATTTAATTAATTAAAATTTCTATTATTAAAAAAAATATTATCTTTAAACCATACAAATTTATTAGTTTATTAAATTAATTTAAATTTGTACATTAAAATAATTTAACTAAATTTTTGTTAATAATATTTAATTAATTAAAATTTCTATTATTAAAAAAATTATTATTTTTAAACCATACAAATTTATTAGTTTATTAAATTACTTTAAATTTGTACATTAAAATTATTTAACTAAATTTTTGTTAATAATATTTAATTAATTAATATTTCTATTATTAAAAAAATTATTATCTTTAAACCATACAAATTTATTAGTTTATTAAATTAATTTAAATTTGTACATTAAAATTATTTAACTAAATTTTTGTTAATAATATTTAATTAATTAAAATTTCTATTATTAAAAAAATTATTATCTTTAAACCATACAAATTTATTAGTTTATTAAATTAATTTAAATTTGTACATTAAAATTATTTAACTAAATTTTTGTTAATAATATTTAATTAATTAAAATTTCTATTATTAAAAAAAATATTATCTTTAAACCATACAAATTTATTAGTTTATTAAATTAATTTAAATTTGTGCATTAAAATTATTTAACTAAATTTTTGTTAATAATATTTAATTAATTAAAATTTCTATTATTAAAAAAATTATTATCTTTAAACCATACAAATTTATTAGTTTATTAAATTAATTTAAATTTGTACATTAAAATTATTTAATTAAATTTTTGTTAATAATATTTAATTAATTAAAATTTCTATTATTAAAAAAATTATTATCTTTAAACCATACAAATTTATTAGTTTATTAAATTACTTTAAATTTGTACATTAAAATTATTTGACTAAATTTTTGTTAATAATATTTAATTAATTAAAATTTCTATTATTAAAAAAATTATTATCTTTAAACCATACAAATTTATTAGTTTATTAAATTACTTTAAATTTGTACATTAAAATTATTTAACTAAATTTTTGTTAATAATATTTAATTAATTAAAATTTCTATTATTAAAAAAATTATTATCTTTAAACCATACAAATTTATTAATTTATTAAATTACTTTAAATTTGTACATTAAAATTATTTAACTAAATTTTTGTTAATAATATTTAATTAATTAAAATTTCTATTCTAAAATTATAATATTTATTAATTAATTAAACCAATTTAAATTTCAAATAAATTTTTTTTTTTTTTTTTATATTAAAATAAAATTATTTATGATTAAAAATTATGTAATCAAAATATTAAATATATAAATTATTATTTATATAATAAATACTTATATATTAATAAATATATTATATATTAATTATAATATATTTATTTATAATAAATATTTAATTGATATATAATATTAAATATATCTATTTTAATAATTAATATTGTATAACATTTAGAGATTTATCCATTTAATTTAAACATATATTTATAATATTTTATATTAATATATTTAATTAATAATTAATCCTTGTAATGATTTATAATTTATTTTTAGATTTAAATAGAGCACTTATACATATATCTTTAATTAGCTAATTATTAAGTTGCAATAATTTATAATAATAAATTTATTAATATTAATATATGTATTTTATTTATTAATAAATTTATTATTATTGATATATGATTTATTTATTAATAAATAAATTATATATTAATTAATATTTATATAATAATAATTATATATTATATATTAATAAATTTATTATATAATAATTATATATTATATATTAATAAATTTATATAATAATAATTATATATTATATATTAATAAATTTATTATATATTAATTATATATTATATATTAATAAATTTATTATATATTAATTATGTATTATATATTAATAAATTTATTATATATTAATTATATATTATATATTAATAAATTTATTATATATTAATTATATATTATATATTAATAAATTTATTATATATTAATTATAATATATTTATTTATAATAAATATTTAATTTATATATAATATTAGATATATCTATTTTAATAATTAATATTGTATAACATTTAGAGATTTATCCATTTAATTTAAACATATATTCATAATATTTTATATTAATATATTTAATTAATAATTAATCCTTGTAATGATTTATAATTTATTTTTAGATTTAAATAGAGCACTTATACATATATCTTTAATTAGCTAATTATTAAGTTACAATAATTTATAATAATAAATTTATTAATATTAATATATGTATTTTATTTATTAATAAATTTATTATTATTAATATATGATTTATTTATTAATAAATAAATTATATATTAATTAATATTTATATAATAATAATTATATATTATATATTAATTATATATTATATATTAATAAATTTATTATATATTAATTATAATATATTTATTTATAATAAATATTTAATTTATATATAATATTAGTAATATCTATTTTAATAATTAATATTGTATAACATTTAGAGATTTATTCATTTAATTTAAACATATATTTATACTATTTTATATTAATATATTTAATTAATAATTAATCCTTGTAATGATTTATAATTTATTTTTAGATTTAAATAGAGCACTTATACATATATCTTTAATTAGCTAATTATTAAGTTGCAATAATTTATAATAATAAATTTATTAATATTAATATATGTATTTTATTTATTAATAAATTTATTATTATTAATATATGATTTATTTATTAATAAATATATTATATATTAATTATATATTATATATTAATAAATTTATTATATATTAATTATAATATATTTATTTGTAATAAATATTTAATTTATATATAATATTAGATATATCTATTTTAATAATTAATATTGTATAACATTTAGAGATTTATCCATTTAATTTAAACATATATTTATAATATTTTATATTAATATATTTAATTAATAATTAATCCTTGTAATGATTTATAATTTATTTTTAGATTTAAATAGAGCACTTATACATATATCTTTAATTAGCTAATTATTAAGTTACAATAATTTATAATAATAAATTTATTAATATTAATATATGTATTTTATTTATTAATAAATTTATTATTATTAATATATAATTTATTTATTAATAAATATATTATATATTAATTAATATTTATATAATAATAATTATATATTATATATTAATAAATTTATTATATATTAATTATAATATATTTATTTATAATAAATATTTAATTTATATATAATATTAGATATATCTATTTTAATAATTAATATTGTATAACATTTAGAGATTTATCCATTTAATTTAAACATATATTTATAATAATTTATATTAATATATTTAATTAATAATTAATCCTTGTAATGATTTATAATTTATTTTTAGATTTAAATAGAGCACTTATACATATATCTTTAATTAGCTAATTATTAAGTTACAATAATTTATAATAATAAATTTATTAATATTAATATATGTATTTTATTTATTAATAAATTTATTATTATTAATATATGATTTATTTATTAATAAATATATTATATATTAATTAATATTTATATAATAATAATTATATATTATATATTAATAAATTTATTATATATTATTAAATTTATTTTAAATAAATATTTAATTAATTTTTAATTTTTTTTAATTTCTTAAATTTAAAATTTTTTTAAATTTTTAAATTTTTTTAAATTTTAAATTTTTTTTAAATTTTTAAATTTTTTTTAAATTTTAAATTTTTTTTAAATTTTAAATTTTTTTTAAATTTTTAAATTTTTTTTAAATTTTTAAATTTTTTTAATTTTTAATTTTTTAAAAAACTCTAATAAATTAAATAATTATATGACTATAATTATTATAATCAATAAATTTAATCTAATAACTAATTTAAAAAAATTTAATTGACTTTAAAATCTAAAATTAAAAAAAAAAAATTTTTTTTTAGTCTAAAAATCACTCTTTTTTTGAATAAATTTATAATTTTAACATTTTATTTTACTCTATTTTTCATTGATTTATTTCTTCTCCGATAAATTTATGGATTGTGTTATTTTGATTAGTATAGAATTTTAAGTTTCAAATAATTTTTCATTGATTTATTTCTTCTCCGATAAATTTATGGATTGTGTTATTTTAATTAGTATAGAATTTTAAGTTTCAAATAATTTTTCATTGATTTATTTCTTCTCCGATAAATTTATAGATTATGTTATTTGACTAGTATAGAATTTTAAGTTTCAAGTAATTTTTCATTGATTTATTTCTTCTCCGATAAATTTATGGATTATGTTATTTGACTAGTATAGAATTTTAAGTTTCAAGTAATTTTTCATTGATTTATTTCTTCTCCGATAAATTTATAGATTGTGTTATTTTGATTAGTATAAAATTTTAAGTTTCAAGTAATTTTTCATTGATTTATTTTCTTCTCCAATAAATTTATAGATTGTGTTATTTTGATTAGTATAGAATTTTAAGTTTCAAGTAATTTTTCATTGATTTATTTCTTCTCCGATAAATTTATGGATTGTGTTATTTTGATTAGTATAGAATTTTAAGTTTCAAATAATTTTTCATTGATTTATTTCTTCTCCGATAAATTTATGAATTGTGTTATTTTAATTAGTATAGAATTTGAAGTTTCAAATAATTTTTCATTGATTTATTTCTTCTCCGATAAATTTATAGATTATGTTATTTGACTAGTATAGAATTTTAAGTTTTAAGTAATTTTTCATTGATTTATTTCTTCTCCGATAAATTTATGGATTGTGTTATTTTGATTAGTATAGAATTTTAAGTTTCAAATAATTTTTCATTAATTTATTTCTTCTCCAATAAATTTATAGATTGTGTTATTTTGATTAGTATAGAATTTTAAGTTTCAAGTAATTTTTCATTGATTTATTTCTTCTCCGATAAATTTATGGATTGTGTTATTTTGATTAGTATAGAATTTTAAGTTTCAAATAATTTTTCATTGATTTATTTCTTCTCCGATAAATTTATAGATTGTGTTATTTTGATTAGTATAAAATTTTAAGTTTCAAGTAATTTTTCATTGATTTATTTCTTCTCCGATAAATTTATGGATTGTGTTATTTTGATTAGTATAGAATTTTAAGTTTCAAGTAATTTTTCATTAATTTATTTCTTCTCCGATAAATTTATGGATTGTGTTATTTTGATTAGTACAAAATTTTAAGTTTAAAGTAATTTTTCATTGATTTATTTCTTCTCCGATAAATTTATAGATTATGTTATTTTAATTAGTATAGAATTTTAAGTTTCAAATAATTTTTCATTGATTTATTTCTTCTCCGATAAATTTATAGATTATGTTATTTTGATTAATATAAAATTTTAAATTTCAAGTAATTTTTCATTGATTTATTTTCTTCTCCGATAAATTTATGAATTATGTTATTTGACTAGTATAGAATTTTAAGTTTCAAGTAATTTTTCATTGATTTATTTCTTCTCCAATAAATTTATGGATTGTGTTATTTTGATTAGTATAGAATTTTAAGTTTAAAGTAATTTTTCATTGATTTATTTCTTCTCCAATAAATTTATAGATTGTGTTATTTTGATTAGTATAGAATTTTACATTTCAAGTAATTTTTCATTGATTTATTTCTTCTCCGATAAATTTATGGATTGTGTTATTTTAATTAGTATAGAATTTTAAGTTTCAAATAATTTTTCATTGATTTATTTCTTCTCCGATAAATTTATGGATTGTGTTACTTTGATTAGTATAGAATTTTAAGTTTAAAGTAATTTTTCATTGATTTATTTCTTCTCCGATAAATTTATGAATTGTGTTATTTTGATTAGTATAGAATTTTAAGTTTCAAGTAATTTTTCATTGATTTATTTCTTCTCCGATAAATTTATAGATTGTGTTATTTTGATTAGTATAAAATTTTAAGTTTCAAGTAATTTTTCATTGATTTATTTTCTTCTCCAATAAATTTATAGATTGTGTTATTTTGATTAGTATAGAATTTTAAGTTTCAAGTAATTTTTCATTGATTTATTTCTTCTCCGATAAATTTATGGATTGTGTTATTTTGATTAGTATAGAATTTTAAGTTTCAAGTAATTTTTCATTGATTTATTTCTTCTCCGATAAATTTATAGATTGTGTTATTTTGATTAGTATAGAATTTTAAGTTTCAAGTAATTTTTCATTGATTTATTTTCTTCTCCGATAAATTTATAGATTATGTTATTTTGATTAGTACAAAATTTTAAGTTTCAAGTAATTTTTTATTGATTTATTTCTTCTCCAATAAATTTATGGATTATGTTATTTGACTAGTATAGAATTTTAAGTTTCAAGTAATTTTTCATTGATTTATTTCTTCTCCGATAAATTTATGGATTGTGTTATTTTGATTAGTATAAAATTTTAAGTTTCAAATAATTTTTCATTGATTTATTTCTTCTCCGATAAATTTATAGATTGTGTTATTTTGATTAGTATAGAATTTTAAGTTTCAAGTAATTTTTCATTGATTTATTTCTTCTCCGATAAATTTATGGATTGTGTTATTTTAATTAGTATAGAATTTTAAGTTTCAAATAATTTTTCATTGATTTATTTCTTCTCCGATAAATTTATGGATTGTGTTACTTTGATTAGTATAGAATTTTAAGTTTAAAGTCATTTTTCATTGATTTATTTCTTCTCCGATAAATTTATGAATTGTGTTATTTTGATTAGTATAGAATTTTAAGTTTCAAGTAATTTTTCATTGATTTATTTCTTCTCCGATAAATTTATGGATTATGTTATTTTGATTAGTATAGAATTTTAAGTTTCAAGTAATTTTTCATTGATTTATTTCTTCTCCGATAAATTTATAAATTATATTATTTTGATTAGTATAGAATTTTAAGTTTAAAGTAATTTTTCATTGATTTATTTTCTTCTCCGATAAATTTATGGATTATGTTATTTGACTAGTATAGAATTTTAAGTTTCAAGTAATTTTTCATTGATTTATTTCTTCTCCGATAAATTTATGGATTGTGTTATTTTGATTAGTATAGAATTTTAAGTTTCAAATAATTTTTCATTGATTTATTTCTTCTCCGATAAATTTATGGATTGTGTTATTTTGATTAGTATAGAATTTTAAGTTTAAAGTAATTTTTCATTGATTTATTTCTTCTCCGATAAATTTATGGATTATGTTATTTAACTAGTATAGAATTTTAAGTTTAAAATAATTTTTCATTGATTTATTTTCTTCTCCGATAAATTTATAGATTATGTTATTTGACTAGTATAGAATTTTAAGTTTAAAGTAATTTTTCATTGATTTATTTCTTCTCCGATAATTTTATGGATTGTGTTATTTTGATTAGTATAGAATTTTAAGTTTCAAGTAAGTTTCATTGATTTATTTTCTTCTCCGATAAATTTATAGATTATGTTATTTTGATTAGTACAAAATTTTAAGTTTCAAGTAATTTTTTATTGATTTATTTCTTCTCCGATAAATTTATAGATTATGTTATTTGACTAGTATAGAATTTTAAGTTTCAAGTAATTTTTCATTGATTTATTTCTTCTCCGATAAATTTATGGATTGTGTTATTTTGATTAGTATAGAATTTTAAGTTTCAAATAATTTTTCATTGATTTATTTCTTCTCCGATAAATTTATGGATTGTGTTATTTTGATTAGTACAAAATTTTAAGTTTAAAGTAATTTTTCATTGATTTATTTCTTCTCCGATAAATTTATGGATTATGTTATTTTGATTAGTATAGAATTTTAAGTTTCAAGTAATTTTTCATTGATTTATTTCTTCTCCGATAAATTTATAAATTATATCATTTTGATTAGTATAGAATTTTAAGTTTAAAGTAATTTTTCATTGATTTATTTTCTTCTCCGATAAATTTATGGATTATGTTATTTGACTAGTATAGAATTTTAAGTTTCAAGTAATTTTTCATTGATTTATTTCTTCTCCGATAAATTTATGGATTGTGTTATTTTGATTAGTATAGAATTTTAAGTTTAAAGTAATTTTTCATTGATTTATTTCTTCTCCGATAAATTTATGGATTGTGTTATTTTGATTAGTATAGAATTTTAAGTTTAAAGTAATTTTTCATTGATTTATTTCTTCTCCGATAAATTTATGGATTATGTTATTTAACTAGTATAGAATTTTAAGTTTAAAGTAATTTTTCATTGATTTATTTTCTTCTCCGATAAATTTATGGATTATGTTATTTGACTAGTATAGAATTTTAAGTTTCAAGTAATTTTTCATTGATTTATTTCTTCTCCGATAAATTTATGGATTGTGTTATTTTGATTAGTATAGAATTTTAAGTTTCAAGTAATTTTTCATTGATTTATTTCTTCTCCGATAAATTTATAGATTGTGTTACTTTGATTAGTATAGAATTTTAAGTTTCAAGTAATTTTTTATTGATTTATTTCTTCTCCGATAAATTTATGGATTGTGTTATTTTGATTAGTATAGAATTTTAAGTTTCAAGTAATTTTTCATTGATTTATTTCTTCTCCAATAAATTTATAGATTGTGTTATTTTGATTAGTATAGAATTTTAAGTTTCAAGTAATTTTTCATTGATTTATTTCTTCTCCGATAAATTTATGGATTATGTTATTTGACTAGTATAGAATTTTAAGTTTCAAGTAATTTTTCATTGATTTATTTCTTCTCCGATAAATTTATAGATTGTGTTATTTTGATTAGTATAAAATTTTAAGTTTCAAGTAATTTTTCATTGATTTATTTTCTTCTCCAATAAATTTATAGATTGTGTTATTTTGATTAGTATAGAATTTTAAGTTTCAAGTAATTTTTCATTGATTTATTTCTTCTCCGATAAATTTATGGATTGTGTTATTTTGATTAGTATAGAATTTTAAGTTTCAAATAATTTTTCATTGATTTATTTCTTCTCCGATAAATTTATGAATTGTGTTATTTTAATTAGTATAGAATTTTAAGTTTCAAATAATTTTTCATTGATTTATTTTTTCTCCGATAAATTTATAGATTATGTTATTTGACTAGTATAGAATTTTAAGTTTCAAGTAATTTTTCATTGATTTATTTCTTCTCCGATAAATTTATGGATTGTGTTATTTTGATTAGTATAGAATTTTAAGTTTCAAATAATTTTTCATTAATTTATTTCTTCTCCAATAAATTTATAGATTGTGTTATTTTGATTAGTATAGAATTTTAAGTTTCAAGTAATTTTTCATTGATTTATTTCTTCTCCGATAAATTTATGGATTGTGTTATTTTGATTAGTATAGAATTTTAAGTTTCAAATAATTTTTCATTGATTTATTTCTTCTCCGATAAATTTATAGATTGTGTTATTTTGATTAGTATAAAATTTTAAGTTTCAAGTAATTTTTCATTGATTTATTTCTTCTCCGATAAATTTATGGATTGTGTTATTTTGATTAGTATAGAATTTTAAGTTTCAAGTAATTTTTCATTAATTTATTTCTTCTCCGATAAATTTATGGATTGTGTTATTTTGATTAGTACAAAATTTTAAGTTTAAAGTAATTTTTCATTGATTTATTTCTTCTCCGATAAATTTATAGATTATGTTATTTTAATTAGTATAGAATTTTAAGTTTCAAATAATTTTTCATTGATTTATTTCTTCTCCGATAAATTTATAGATTATGTTATTTTGATTAATATAAAATTTTAAATTTCAAGTAATTTTTCATTGATTTATTTTCTTCTCCGATAAATTTATGAATCATGTTATTTGACTAGTATAGAATTTTAAGTTTCAAGTAATTTTTCATTGATTTATTTCTTCTCCAATAAATTTATGGATTGTGTTATTTTGATTAGTATAGAATTTTTAAGTTTAAAGTAATTTTTCATTGATTTATTTCTTCTCCAATAAATTTATAGATTGTGTTATTTTGATTAGTATAGAATTTTAAGTTTCAAGTAATTTTTCATTGATTTATTTCTTCTCCGATAAATTTATGGATTGTGTTATTTTAATTAGTATAGAATTTTAAGTTTCAAATAATTTTTCATTGATTTATTTCTTCTCCGATAAATTTATGGATTGTGTTACTTTGATTAGTATAGAATTTTAAGTTTAAAGTAATTTTTCATTGATTTATTTCTTCTCCGATAAATTTATGAATTGTGTTATTTTGATTAGTATAGAATTTTAAGTTTCAAGTAATTTTTCATTGATTTATTTCTTCTCCGATAAATTTATGGATTATGTTATTTTGATTAGTATAGAATTTTAAGTTTCAAGTAATTTTTCATTGATTTATTTCTTCTCCGATAAATTTATAGATTGTGTTATTTTGATTAGTATAGAATTTTAAGTTTCAAATAATTTTTCATTGATTTATTTCTTCTCCGATAAATTTATGGATTGTGTTATTTTGATTAGTATAGAATTTTAAGTTTTAAATAATTTTTCATTGATTTATTTCTTCTCCGATAAATTTATGGATTATGTTACTTTGATTAGTATAGAATTTTAAGTTTAAAGTAATTTTTCATTGATTTATTTCTTCTCCGATAAATTTATAGATTGTGTTATTTTGATTAGTATAAAATTTTAAGTTTCAAGTAATTTTTCATTGATTTATTTTCTTCTCCAATAAATTTATAGATTGTGTTATTTTGATTAGTATAGAATTTTAAGTTTCAAGTAATTTTTCATTGATTTATTTCTTCTCCGATAAATTTATGGATTGTGTTATTTTAATTAGTATAGAATTTTAAGTTTCAAATAATTTTTCATTGATTTATTTCTTCTCCGATAAATTTATAGATTATGTTATTTGACTAGTATAGAATTTTAAGTTTCAAGTAATTTTTCATTGATTTATTTCTTCTCCGATAAATTTAGAGATTGTGTTATTTTGATTAGTATAGAATTTTAAGTTTCAAGTAATTTTTCATTGATTTATTTCTTCTCCGATAAATTTATGGATTGTGTTAATTTGATTAATACAGAATTTTAAGTTTCAAGTAATTTTTCATTGATTTATTTCTTCTCCAATAAATTTATGGATTGTGTTATTTTGATTAGTATAGAATTTTAAGTTTCAAGTAATTTTTCATTGATTTATTTCTTCTCCGATAAATTTATAGATTGTGTTATTTTGATTAGTATAGAATTTTAAGTTTCAAGTAATTTTTCATTGATTTATTTTCTTCTCCGATAAATTTATAGATTATGTTATTTTGATTAGTACAAAATTTTAAGTTTCAAGTAATTTTTTATTGATTTATTTCTTCTCCGATAAATTTATAGATTATGTTATTTGACTAGTATAGAATTTTAAGTTTCAAGTAATTTTTCATTGATTTATTTCTTCTCCGATAAATTTATGGATTGTGTTATTTTGATTAGTATAGAATTTTAAGTTTCAAATAATTTTTCATTGATTTATTTCTTCTCCAATAAATTTATAGATTGTGTTATTTTGATTAGTATAGAATTTTAAGTTTCAAGTAATTTTTCATTGATTTATTCCTTCTCCGATAAATTTATGGATTGTGTTATTTTAATTAGTATAGAATTTTAAGTTTCAAATAATTTTTCATTGATTTATTTCTTCTCCGATAAATTTATAGATTGTGTTACTTTGATTAGTATAGAATTTTAAGTTTAAAGTAATTTTTCATTGATTTATTTCTTCTCCGATAAATTGATGGATTGTGTTATTTTGATTAGTACAAAATTTTAAGTTTAAAGTAATTTTTCATTGATTTATTTCTTCTCCGATAAATTTATGGATTATGTTATTTTGATTAGTATAGAATTTTAAGTTTCAAGTAATTTTTCATTGATTTATTTCTTCTCCGATAAATTTATAAATTATATTATTTTGATTAGTATAGAATTTTAAGTTTAAAGTAATTTTTCATTGATTTATTTTCTTCTCCGATAAATTTATGGATTATGTTATTTGACTAGTATAGAATTTTAAGTTTCAAGTAATTTTTCATTGATTTATTTCTTCTCCGATAAATTTATGGATTGTGTTATTTTGATTAGTATAGAATTTTAAGTTTAAAGTAATTTTTCATTGATTTATTTCTTCTCCGATAAATTTATGGATTGTGTTATTTTGATTAGTATAGAATTTTAAGTTTAAAGTAATTTTTCATTGATTTATTTCTTCTCCGATAAATTTATGGATTATGTTATTTAACTAGTATAGAATTTTAAGTTTAAAGTAATTTTTCATTGATTTATTTTCTTCTCCGATAAATTTATGGATTATGTTATTTGACTAGTATAGAATTTTAAGTTTCAAGTAATTTTTCATTGATTTATTTCTTCTCCGATAAATTTATGGATTGTGTTATTTTGATTAGTATAGAATTTTAAGTTTCAAGTAATTTTTCATTGATTTATTTCTTCTCCGATAAATTTATAGATTGTGTTACTTTGATTAGTATAGAATTTTAAGTTTCAAGTAATTTTTTATTGATTTATTTCTTCTCCGATAAATTTATGGATTGTGTTATTTTGATTAGTATAGAATTTTAAGTTTCAAGTAATTTTTCATTGATTTATTTCTTCTCCAATAAATTTATAGATTGTGTTATTTTGATTAGTATAGAATTTTAAGTTTAAAGTAATTTTTCATTGATTTATTTCTTCTCCGATAAATTTATGGATTGTGTTATTTTGATTAGTATAGAATTTTAAGTTTCAAATAATTTTTCATTGATTTATTTCTTCTCCGATAAATTTATAGATTGTGTTATTTTGATTAGTATAAAATTTTAAGTTTCAAGTAATTTTTCATTGATTTATTTCTTCTCCGATAAATTTATAGATTGTGTTATTTTGATTAGTATAGAATTTTAAGTTTCAAGTAATTTTTCATTAATTTATTTCTTCTCCGATAAATTTATGGATTGTGTTATTTTGATTAGTATAAAATTTTAAGTTTAAAGTAATTTTTCATTGATTTATTTCTTCTCCGATAAATTTATAGATTATGTTATTTGACTAGTATAGAATTTTAAGTTTCAAGTAATTTTTCATTGATTTATTTTCTTCTCCAATAAATTTATAGATTGTGTTATTTTGATTAGTATAGAATTTTAAGTTTCAAGTAATTTTTCATTGATTTATTTCTTCTCCGATAAATTTATGGATTATGTTATTTGACTAGTATAGAATTTTAAGTTTCAAGTAATTTTTCATTGATTTATTTCTTCTCCGATAAATTTATAGATTGTGTTATTTTGATTAGTATAAAATTTTAAGTTTCAAGTAATTTTTCATTGATTTATTTTCTTCTCCAATAAATTTATAGATTGTGTTATTTTGATTAGTATAGAATTTTAAGTTTCAAGTAATTTTTCATTGATTTATTTCTTCTCCGTGTTGTGTCGCGGAATATTCCTCTAACGTATTCTCAGGAATATTCCTTAGCGGACACAGTTAGAGATGGAATTCTGAAAGATAGCTGTCATACAAGACGGGATGCGAAGTAGACGCCGACGCAGCATGAAGCGACTCGCGAGGCGATCTACGATAGGCTAAAGCTAAAGCTGCCAACTAAGGGATTTTCGTGAAGACAGTTAGCAACTGCTTTACGAAAAGACAGAATTAATTTCGACTTAGCAGAGAACGGTTGGTTCCTCGTAAAATTCTCGAAACAACGCATTATTGTACTTTCTTACTTTACTTCTAAATAGACAACGGAAAGTCACCGTTGCCTATAATAAATACTTCCTTTTACATAAATTCGTGTTTTCATCGATAACTCGAGATCCATCTCCTTATCGGCAAACGATCCCGAAAAATAATAACTTTTTAATATTATACCGAATACCGAATAATCTAATTACCCGGTACCGGCATAACATTTGGTGGCAGCGGTGGGATCTGCCGAAGTTAAGTGATTCGCGATTTATTAGGACAAAAGTGTTTTGGACAAAGTTGAGAATACTCTGAAGTGACGACTACGACGCGTGCAAGGACACCAGTGTAGTTCGTGAAAACCCGACTAATCTAACGCGAAGCGTGAAGCGAACGTCGGTGCGGGGTGACGTATCGGTCAACCGTTTAAAGTCCCGATTGACGGTGTCACGTCAAGTCGCGGAAAACCGCACAAAGTGTGCAACCGAGTACGCACAGCAGCTACTCGAAAAGAAGCCGTCGCGCAATCGTTGGCGACGCACCAAGGACGAACCCAGGAACCAACGGAGATACGGGTCAACGGTACCAGGGAGGACAACTGGACCAACCTTCGAGGAAAGCTAAGAGACAACGGGTCTACAGCACCGAAGGAACAGCACCCGAGGACATCGCAATGAAAAGGACCGTTTACCAGATCATCTTTCTGTAAGTGGCGGTTACTTTATACTCATACATAGCCAATAAACTGAAGCCAGTCAGGAAAAATATTTTGGAAAATTTGGAGAAAATATCTCTAGAAATTTTGTGGGCATATTTTAGAGTTTTGTTCGCCGCGAAATTAGCAACATGCCGATATTTAGGGGAGCGAAACCGAAACGTAGAGTCAATTCATTAGGAACTGCGATTCCCGGCGAAGGGGCAGACTCCACAGCTGGATTAGCTGCCGCCGTAGGGGAAATAGTATACGAAGCGCGCAGGGCGTTAACAGAGCTCTCGCCGTCGGGACGAATCCCCACCGATAGGCAAGAGGCCGTCGCGGGCCGACTGGACGCCGAGTTCGGCGTAAACCCTCTCAGGGGCACGGCATTTCGCGATAACAGTAGTATAGGTAGCGACGACGTGTTCAATATGGCTACTGGCGAACGAACGCCTGAACGCCTTGAGGAGGACATAGATGAACGGGAACTCGGAAGCTTGCAAACGATAGATCGCGTAGGTTTCCCGTCAGCTACCGGTACGACGGCACGATCGGTGACTTCGAGAGTACAAGATCGTTTAGAGGCGATCGACCGGAGCCACCGTGACTTGGTAAGAGCTCGACGGCAGTGCGAAAGGCTGCAGCGCGAGCACGAGCAAAGTCGACGCGAACTCGATCGCGAGCTACAGGGGGTTGAAACACCGTCAGCAAGACGAAACTTGGCGAGCACGCTCAACGAGGTAGGTGCAGACGAATACGAACTAATCCACTCCTTACGGGAGCAAATTGCCGAGCTCCAGCGACGGCTAGGAGGAGCTGGGATGGAGGACATCCCGCCCCCCGCGCTGCCCCCGAGACGCGCGCGATTCGAGGAGACGCAGAGGCCCTCAAACATGCTCAGCCTCAGTCTCGGAATAAAAATGGTAAAAACATTCGACGGCAAAGATTCAAAGGCATTGCCTCTCTTCTTAAAGTCCTGCGAGACAATATTCCGCAGGGTAGCAGAGGAGGAGCATGACACTCTCCTGGAGTTAATCGTTATGAGTAAGCTAGAGGGTGCAGCAGCAAGACAACTGCAGCACAAAACCATCAGCACCATGGCGCAACTCAGGAGCGAGTTGGAAGCGTTGTACGGACAACGGAAGTCCCTGGCCGCGCTGCAAATGGAGTTCAGCTCCCTCCGGCAGGGACAGAACGAAGACATAGCCGCCTACGCGGCACGGACGGAACGGATCACGGTAGACATCGCCGAAATACTCTGCGAGCCGTTGCAAACCGAGGATCAAAAGATTACCGTCGAGAGCGTCACACGACGAAGCGCACAGGCCAACTTCGAAAACGGCCTGCACGGCCAGGTGCAAGTGCTGGTACGTGCTCGAAATTACCAAACGTTGCATGACTCCGTGGCCGGGGCCATAGAGATAACCAACATGGTGCAGCCTAAGGGAGGTCTAGGGGGAGCGTCGAGCCACCCCAGAAGGTCCCAGGGCGCACCATCCCGGCAGAACGAAAATTGTTTCACCTGCGGGAACGCCGGACACTTGGCACGAGACTGCACCCGGAGATCGGGAAGAGTGAGCCTGCCAATGCCCAGTGAAAATAAGTCCATACACAACGTCGACATCGTGTGCAACTACTGCCAGAAGAAGGGCCACGTGTGGAGGGACTGTAGAAAGAGGTTATCGCTAAACCAGAGCGAACCCGCTCGGACGACACAGCAGCCCCAACGTCAAAAGGACTCGGAAGATAAGGAAAAAAAAACGACAGTAACGACGGGTACCGGTCGGAATAACACGGACACCCGCCCGCTGGCAACGATGAGGCTGAACACACTAACAGCCCAGGAAAAGCCCGCAAGCAAGCTACAACTGCTGCAAGTAACGTTGCCGGCGTCGAGTGCCACCGCCAGTGATTTCGATATTATTGCATCGCTGGCCGTGTCTGGGGTACTCACCCTCAAGGCAGACACCGGAGCCCAATGCAGCATCATTAAAGAAGACTGTCTCAAACCCGAGACTATGGTGAAAGACTGCAAAGTGGAATTACAAGGGGTGGCGGGAGAAAAATTTACTCCTCTAGGAATGGCGAACATCACGCTCGAGACGCCGGCTCTAAATGTAGAGCATTGGTTTTACATCGTTCCGAGCACCGTGCCGTTGAAGGTCAACGGACTGCTTGGTATGGACTTCATTAAACATCATAAAGCAGATATCTTGCACGGCGAAATGATTAAACTATACGGACATTGCATGCCGCTTTTAGATGGTTCGGTGAAGATGACCCTGCCGCCACGCAGCGAGACCGTCGCTTACGCCGCGACCAAGAGCAAATTTATCGGACTGCTCTCTAAAATGGAACTCGGAAAAGGAGTAATAATGGGAGCCTGCATCACGCCGCCGCACGGTAGCAGCTGTGCAGTAAGTCTAATAAACACCACAGAGAAGGCTGTTGAGGTACAACGCCCGGTGGTGGAACTCGAGCCGCTAGAGATAACGGCAGTGGGTCGCGGTCCCGAGGCCGCGACGCCCGAAGTATGCACCGTCAGCGCGGAGCGAGGGGCCGACCGCCTCGCGCGACTAGCTCAAGAGCTAGACGCACGAAATCTCAATAAGGAAGAGCGCAAAGCGCTCGATGAGATCACGAAAGAATACGAAGATGTGTTCCACCTCCCGGGGGACAGGCTGCCATGCACGCCTATGGTAGAACATGTGATACCCCTAAAGGAGGGGGTGCAGCCCATTAAGGTGCACCCATACAGGCTGCCCGAGACCCACAAGAGAGAAGTGGAGAGGCAGACCCGCGAAATGCTGGAGGAAGGCATAGTCCAACCTAGCCGGAGTCAATGGAACGCCCCGCTGCTGGTCGTAGCGAAGAAACCTGACGCAGCCGGAGAGAGAAAAATGCGCGTAGTCGTGGACTTTCGGAAGCTGAACGAAGCCACCATCGGAGACTCGTACCCACTGCCTAATATCACCGAGATATTGGACCAGCTGGGAAGGGCCCGATACTATACGACCTTGGATCTCGCCTCTGGATTTCATCAAATCCCGATGGCAAAGCAAGACAAGGAAAAGACCGCATTTTCCACACCACAGGGCCATTTCGAGTATAATCGAATGCCTTTCGGACTCAAAAACGCCCCACCGACCTTCCAGAGGTTGATGAACTCCGCGCTGGCAGGACTACAGGGCGTCAAATGCTATGTGTACTTAGACGACATAGTAATTCACGGAAAAACCTTCAAGGAGCACAATGACAGGTTACGAGAGGTACTGCAGCGGCTAAGAGAAGCCAGATTAGCAGTGCAACCGAGCAAGTGCCAGTTCCTGCGAAAGGAAACGCAGTACCTCGGCCACATCATATCCAAAGAGGGCGTACGTGCTGATCCGCAGAAACTGGAAGCAGTAAGAGAATTCCCAGTACCGAGAAATATAAAAGGAGTACAATCCTTCCTCGGACTAGCTGGCTACTATCGAAAATTCATCAAGGACTTCTCGAGAACCGCGAAGCCACTCACAGAATTAACCCAGAAAGGGGTCGCATTCGAGTGGACCGCAGTAAGAGACGCTGCCTTCGAAGAACTGAAGACAGCCCTTACCACAGCACCGATACTGCAGTATCCAGACTTCACTAAGCCGTTTGTTGTAACGACGGACGCCTCAGACAGGGCGCTCGGCGCAATCTTATCGCAAGGCAAAATCGGGGACGATTTGCCCATATGTTACGCGAGCCGCACCATGTCAAAGGCCGAGCTCAATTATACAACCACGGAAAAAGAGCTACTCGCCATAGTTTGGGCTCTCGCTCAATTTCGACCATATATTTATGGTACACGTTTCACGGTAGTGACGGACCACCAACCGCTCACCTGGCTGTTCGGAGTAAAGGACCCAGGTTCGAGATTAATGCGTTGGAAAATTAAACTGGCCGAACACGAATTTAACGTTGAATATAAGGCCGGAAAGCGTAATACCAACGCCGATGCGTTAAGTCGTATATTCGCTACTACGAGGACCCAAGCGAGAGCTAGGAACGAAGTCCGTGAGTCGGAAGAGGACAGCACGACGGGGCAAGTAGGCACAACGAAAGACCGCACAAAGCGGACAGCCGAAGATACCCCGTATAGCCATGGTAGCTCGCTGGAGCGAGAGGTCAAGCTCGCCCGTGAGCGAGACGAGGACGGCAAGCGCCCGGGTACGGACAGCCGCACAAAGCGGAGAGCCGAGAATACCCCGGGCCAACCTAGCAACGCGGCAGAGAGAGAGGCCGCTCTGGCCAATGCGCCAGAAGAGGACAGAGAGATTCGCAGCGTGCCTGCAGAACGCTCTACTGAACCCCACAGCCCCGCCGAAAAGCCGTGCGGTCGGGGAAGGGGCAGACCACGCAAGCAAGCAACGCAAGCCACTGGTGAGACTGCGTGCACCGCTAACAAGGATGGAGCGAGCCCAGCACAGCATGGCGGACCCGCGAAGCGCGGAAGGCCTCGAAAGGCAAACGTTGCAAGGCCGCTCGAGAGAGAGAGCGACCCAACGGCAGAGCCACCGGTGGGCACACCGAGTGAAGAAACTGCGGACAGAGCACCGCAAAGGCCTGCTGAGGAAGCGAGGCACGGCGGGGCCCGTAGCCCACGAACTTCCAGCAGCGCAGACGAAGACAGCGTTATAAAAGAGCGCAGCGACTGCCGCAGTGGCGTAGCCGTTCCCTCCTTCGAAGACCGCCTGAAAATCATAAAAGAATACCACGACACCCCCTTAGGAGGGCATCAGGGTATCAGGCGTACACTGCATCGGATCCGGACCAAGTACGACTGGCCCGGCATAAGAAGGGACTTAGAAAAATACATAACATCCTGCGAATCCTGCCAGAAAAATAAAATCGGGAAAAGGGAACGAGTACCGATGGTGGTAACTGACACCCCATCGAGGTCGTTCGAAAAAGTTGCGGTCGACATCGTAGGACCGTTACCGGAAAGCGTCAACGGGAAAAAATATATACTTACGATCCAAGACGCATTGACCAAGTACAGCGCAGCGATTCCACTGCCGAACCAAGAGGCTTCGACAGTAGCAAAGGCGCTCGTAGAAGAATTAATTTGCCGGCACGGAACGCCGGAAATAATATTATCAGATCAGGGTACGAACTTCCTCAGCTCGACCTTCAAAGAGATGTGTCGACTGCTGCGAATTAAAAAAATACAAACTACGGCCTATCATCCCGAATCGAACGGTGCTTTGGAGAGGTCACATCGCACCCTTGCTGAGTACCTAAAAAATTTCATAGATGAGGATCAGGGAAATTGGGACGAGTGGCTGCCATACGCAATGTTTACGTACAACACCACTCCACATACAGGGACCGGATTGTCACCCCATGTATTGGTGTATGGACGCGAAGCGGAGTTACCGACCGCCGTGAAGCAGGAGCCCCGCCGCGCCTATGCATACGACGACTACGTCCAAGAGTTACGCGAACGATTACGCGCCGCATGGACTGTAGCACGAGAGAACCTGGAAGGCGCGAAACGACGGTCGAAGACTATATACGACCAAGGCGCGCAGGTGCAGGAGTACCGCGTCGGCGAACGCGTACTCCTCCGCGACGAGACGGTGCGCAGGGGGCGGTCGGCCAAACTGACCCCGAAGTGGACGGGACCCCACGCGATAGTGGAAGCGAGGCCTCCCGTCAACTACGTTGTCCAGAAGGGACGGAAAACTCAGGCGGTCCATGCTAACCGCCTGAAACTACTTAACGACCATTAAAAACTAAATAAATGAGGGTAGGGAGCTCCTCGGAGCGCAAGGCAGGAACTCCATTAACGACGCGAGGTAAATTCGGGAAATTTTATTAAAATTCCGAACGTATGGAGATATGATTATTGGTTATAATTTTTAAGTAACATAAAAACATAAACAAGGTAAGGAGGATACTTACGATTAGCTCTAACACAGCGGGAGACAAATCGTCCCCCCTACAGAGGGCTGCCCCATAGGGCGAGGTCCTGGACACACGGACGAGAATCGTAGACATTGTTCCGGTCGGGTTGTGAGAACAAGAATGAGCCAAAAAGCCCTCGTGCGAAACTCGCGAGACTGCAACGAAAGAGGGAGAACTCACGCTTTCCTCCCCTCGTCTGATTGCAGATTAATCGCAGCAAGGTATGGACAAACCACAGCCACACCGAGTACAGCCGACTACGTCGTCAGCACTTTTGCCAGCACTCCGGGCATCTACTACGAGAACATAGGGAGCCTTACAATAATTCAATCGACGTGGCGACTGATAATCAGGCTGGACCTCGCTGCACTACTGCACCGAGAGGGGGAGATAAGCAAAAGCCTACAACGTCTGACGGAGCTGTGCGAGAGCGAAACTCGCGCCAATGATATATGCCCCGTCATAAGCGACTCGGTTCCGAGAATGAAGAAAAGAATAGAGACAGGAATACTGACCGTATTCGACCTCCTCGGGACGCGCCCCGTCAGAGAGCGCCGAGGATTGATAGATGGCCTCGGAAGCATAATCAAAGCCATCACGGGAAACATGGATGCCACCGACGCAAAGGAACTACACGAAGAGATAACGCGCCTGGAGGCGTCCCACCAGACCCTGAAGGAAGGATTAAAAAATCAAATACAAGTCATAAAAACCACGCTCTGCTTATTTAATGAAAGCGCGCAACACATACAGGCTAACGAACAGACCCTGCTGTCCCTGATGCAGCATATCAACCGCACGCTTAACAGCGAAGTATACTACATAGAGAGACGCCAACACTTGGACGAGACGCTCAACGCGATAAGTATTGCGGTCGAAGCATTACTCGGCGACGTACAGGAGCTAGTGTGGCTGGTGGACGATATAGCTAGCGGTAAGGCCCGAGCAACGTCCCTGCCGCCACGCACACTCGCTAGGCACCTCGTAGAGGCACTACCACACCTACCGTCGGGCAGTAGTTTCCCGGTCGCAATAGCACCTGACCAAGTGTCAACACTTATGCGACTGGCCGATACCAGGGCTTACAGCGAAGGCAACGCAGTGGTACTCGTGCTGGACATACCGCTGATCGGGCAGCAACGATATAGTATGCAAAAAGTATACCCCATACCCACGCGAGCGGACAATGGCAGGCACTACTACATAGAAGCGACCGAGTCCCACTTGGTAATAGATATAGAGAATCGCAAGTACCTAAGGATGACATACGATGACATAAAAATTTGCAAGGTACTGGGCAAATCGTACATTTGCCCACCAACACACCCTACTATGCCGGTCACACGCGACGCGCCCTGCGAAGTCCTAATCTATGCGAAAATGGACACCGGTAACGGAAAAAATTGCGCGAAAAGGGTTGTCGAAATCACACATCCCTTAATCGTTCCAATGCAACAGCAAGGACGATGGTTATACGTCGCGCCAACCCCGGTCCCCATAGGGATAAATTGTGGGAAAAATCCCACTCAGCACGAAATATTGAATAATTCAGGAATACTGGCTTTGGTAGGCGTATGTATAGTAACCGCCCGAGATTTCAGCATCAAAACCATCGGGCGAACATCGCAGATCATACAGGAAAACTACCTCCCGTCGTTTAACTTGACATTAACGGAGATCGAAGCTCGGGCACCCCCGCCGCAGACCGAGAGGACCATCCCACTACAGAGCGTGCTGCGAGACCCCGAAGAGCTTCGGAAGCTCGGAGCTCGAGCCGACCAAATCATGGACAACCTCCATACTGCCGGAGACGGGATGCAACACATCCACAACCTGAGTTTCTACTCCTTGGGCGCCATAGCGCCGATCGCCTTGGTTGGCTACGTTCTGCTTAAATGTTACAGGTACAAAAGAAACAGAACACCACCGAGCACTAGAGAAGCAATAACCCCGGCAACCGCCGAGGTAACTATCAACCTCGAGCCTCTCGGACGACAACAGCCAGAGGAACGACTTCGAACCGAGCTGGCCAGGTTATGCAATCGTCCCCCCAATCGAGAACGACTTGCTCGACTTGAAAGAAGCTAGCAAACAAAAATGAAACATTTTACACACATATTATATATCATATATCAAATCGTAAAATTGTATTAAAATTGTAAGGTACGGGAAACCAACTGAAGAAAAAATTTTTTTTTGAAAATTTTTCCTTTTAAGGGGGGAGGGATGTTGTGTCGCGGAATATTCCTCTAACGTATTCTCAGGAATATTCCTTAGCGGACACAGTTAGAGATGGAATTCTGAAAGATAGCTGTCATACAAGACGGGATGCGAAGTAGACGCCGACGCAGCATGAAGCGACTCGCGAGGCGATCTACGATAGGCTAAAGCTAAAGCTGCCAACTAAGGGATTTTCGTGAAGACAGTTAGCAACTGCTTTACGAAAAGACAGAATTAATTTCGACTTAGCAGAGAACGGTTGGTTCCTCGTAAAATTCTCGAAACAACGCATTATTGTACTTTCTTACTTTACTTCTAAATAGACAACGGAAAGTCACCGTTGCCTATAATAAATACTTCCTTTTACATAAATTCGTGTTTTCATCGATAACTCGAGATCCATCTCCTTATCGGCAAACGATCCCGAAAAATAATAACTTTTTAATATTATACCGAATACCGAATAATCTAATTACCCGGTACCGGCATAACATCCGATAAATTTATGGATTGTGTTATTTTGATTAGTATAGAATTTTAAGTTTCAAATAATTTTTCATTGATTTATTTCTTCTCCGATAAATTTAGAGATTGTGTTATTTTGATTAGTACAAAATTTTAAGTTTCAAGTAATTTTTTATTGATTTATTTCTTCTCCAATAAATTTATGGATTATGTTATTTGACTAGTATAGAATTTTAAGTTTCAAGTAATTTTTCATTGATTTATTTCTTCTCCGATAAATTTATGGATTGTGTTATTTTGATTAGTATAGAATTTTAAGTTTCAAATAATTTTTCATTGATTTATTTTCTTCTCCAATAAATTTATAGATTGTGTTATTTTGATTAGTATAGAATTTTAAGTTTCAAGTAATTTTTCATTGATTTATTTCTTCTCCGATAAATTTAGAGATTGTGTTATTTTGATTAGTATAGAATTTTAAGTTTCAAGTAATTTTTCATTGATTTATTTCTTCTCCGATAAATTTATGGATTGTGTTAATTTGATTAATATAGAATTTTAAGTTTCAAGTAATTTTTCATTGATTTATTTCTTCTCCAATAAATTTATGGATTGTGTTATTTTGATTAGTATAGAATTTTAAGTTTCAAGTAATTTTTCATTGATTTATTTCTTCTCCGATAAATTTATAGATTGTGTTATTTTGATTAGTATAGAATTTTAAGTTTCAAATAATTTTTCATTGATTTATTTCTTCTCCGATAAATTTATAGATTGTGTTACTTTGATTAGTATAGAATTTTAAGTTTCAAGTAATTTTTTATTGATTTATTTCTTCTCCGATAAATTTATGGATTGTGTTATTTTGATTAGTATAGAATTTTAAGTTTCAAGTAATTTTTCATTGATTTATTTCTTCTCCAATAAATTTATAGATTGTGTTATTTTGATTAGTATAGAATTTTAAGTTTCAAGTAATTTTTCATTGATTTATTTCTTCTCCGATAAATTTATGGATTGTGTTATTTTGATTAGTATAGAATTTTAAGTTTCAAATAATTTTTCATTGATTTATTTCTTCTCCGATAAATTTATGGATTATGTTATTTTGATTAGTATAGAATTTTAAGTTTCAAGTAATTTTTCATTGATTTATTTCTTCTCCAATAAATTTATAGATTGTGTTATTTTGATTAGTATAGAATTTTAAGTTTCAAGTAATTTTTCATTGATTTATTTCTTCTCCGATAAATTTATAGATTGTGTTATTTTGATTAGTATAGAATTTTAAGTTTCAAGTAATTTTTCATTGATTTATTTTCTTCTCCGATAAATTTATAGATTGTGTTATTTTGATTAATATAGAATTTTAAGTTTCAAGTAATTTTTCATTGATTTATTTCTTCTCCGATAAATTTATGGATTGTGTTATTTTGATTAGTATAGAATTTTAAGTTTCAAATAATTTTTCATTGTTTTATTTCTTCTCCGATAAATTTAAAGATTGTGTTATTTTGATTAGTACAAAATTTTAAGTTTCAAATAATTTTTCATTGATTTATTTCTTCTCCGATAAATTTATGGATTATATTATTTTGATTAGTATAGAATTTTAAGTTTCAAGTAATTTTTCATTGATTTATTTCTTCTCCGATAAATTTATGGATTGTGTTATTTTGATTAGTATAGAATTTTAAGTTTCAAATAATTTTTCATTGATTTATTTCTTCTCCAATAAATTTATAGATTATGTTATTTTGATTAGTATAGAATTTTAAGTTTCAAGTAATTTTTCATTGATTTATTTCTTCTCCGATAAATTTAGAGATTGTGTTATTTTGATTAGTATAGAATTTCAAGTTTCAAGTAATTTTTCATTGATTTATTTCTTCTCCGATAAATTTATGGATTGTGTTAATTTGATTAGTATAGAATTTTAAGTTTAAAGTAATTTTTCATTGATTTATTTCTTCTCCAATAAATTTATGGATTGTGTTATTTTGATTAGTATAGAATTTTAAGTTTCAAGTAATTTTTCATTGATTTATTTCTTCTCCGATAAATTTATAGATTGTGTTATTTTGATTAGTATAGAATTTTAAGTTTCAAGTAATTTTTCATTGATTTATTTTCTTCTCCGATAAATTTATAGATTATGTTATTTTGATTAGTACAAAATTTTAAGTTTCAAGTAATTTTTTATTGATTTATTTCTTCTCCAATAAATTTATGGATTATGTTATTTGACTAGTATAGAATTTTAAGTTTCAAGTAATTTTTCATTGATTTATTTCTTCTCCGATAAATTTATGGATTGTGTTATTTTGATTAGTATAGAATTTTAAGTTTCAAGTAATTTTTCATTGATTTATTTCTTCTCCGATAAATTTAGAGATTGTGTTATTTTGATTAGTATAGAATTTTAAGTTTCAAGTAATTTTTCATTGATTTATTTCTTCTCCGATAAATTTATGGATTGTGTTAATTTGATTAATATAGAATTTTAAGTTTCAAGTAATTTTTCATTGATTTATTTCTTCTCCAATAAATTTATGGATTGTGTTATTTTGATTAGTATAGAATTTTAAGTTTCAAGTAATTTTTCATTGATTTATTTCTTCTCCGATAAATTTATAGATTGTGTTATTTTGATTAGTATAGAATTTTAAGTTTCAAATAATTTTTCATTGATTTATTTCTTCTCCGATAAATTTATAGATTGTGTTACTTTGATTAGTATAGAATTTTAAGTTTCAAGTAATTTTTTATTGATTTATTTCTTCTCCGATAAATTTATGGATTGTGTTATTTTGATTAGTATAGAATTTTAAGTTTCAAGTAATTTTTCATTGATTTATTTCTTCTCCAATAAATTTATAGATTGTGTTATTTTGATTAGTATAGAATTTTAAGTTTCAAGTAATTTTTCATTGATTTATTTCTTCTCCGATAAATTTATGGATTGTGTTATTTTGATTAGTATAGAATTTTAAGTTTCAAATAATTTTTCATTGATTTATTTCTTCTCCGATAAATTTATGGATTATGTTATTTTGATTAGTATAGAATTTTAAGTTTCAAGTAATTTTTCATTGATTTATTTCTTCTCCAATAAATTTATAGATTGTGTTATTTTGATTAGTATAGAATTTTAAGTTTCAAGTAATTTTTCATTGATTTATTTCTTCTCCGATAAATTTATAGATTGTGTTATTTTGTTTAGTATAGAATTTTAAGTTTCAAGTAATTTTTCATTGATTTATTTTCTTCTCCGATAAATTTATAGATTGTGTTATTTTGATTAATATAGAATTTTAAGTTTCAAGTAATTTTTCATTGATTTATTTCTTCTCCGATAAATTTATGGATTGTGTTATTTTGATTAGTATAGAATTTTAAGTTTCAAATAATTTTTCATTGATTTATTTCTTCTCCGATAAATTTAAAGATTGTGTTATTTTGATTAGTACAAAATTTTAAGTTTCAAATAATTTTTCATTGATTTATTTCTTCTCCGATAAATTTATGGATTATATTATTTTGATTAGTATAGAATTTTAAGTTTCAAGTAATTTTTCATTGATTTATTTCTTCTCCGATAAATTTATGGATTGTGTTATTTTGGATAGTATAGAATTTTAAGTTTCAAATAATTTTTCATTGATTTATTTCTTCTCCAATAAATTTATAGATTATGTTATTTTGATTAGTATAGAATTTTAAGTTTCAAGTAATTTTTCATTGATTTATTTCTTCTCCGATAAATTTAGAGATTGTGTTATTTTGATTAGTATAGAATTTTAAGTTTCAAGTAATTTTTCATTGATTTATTTCTTCTCCGATAAATTTATGGATTGTGTTAATTTGATTAGTATAGAATTTTAAGTTTAAAGTAATTTTTCATTGATTTATTTCTTCTCCAATAAATTTATGGATTGTGTTATTTTGATTAGTATAGAATTTTAAGTTTCAAGTAATTTTTCATTGATTTATTTCTTCTCCAATAAATTTATGGATTGTGTTATTTTGATTAGTATAGAATTTTAAGTTTCAAATAATTTTTCATTGATTTATTTCTTCTCCGATAAATTTATAGATTGTGTTATTTTGATTAGTATAGAATTTTAAGTTTCAAGTAATTTTTCATTGATTTATTTCTTCTCCGATAAATTTATGGATTGTGTTATTTTAATTAGTATAGAATTTTAAGTTTCAAATAATTTTTCATTGATTTATTTCTTCTCCGATAAATTTATGGATTGTGTTACTTTGATTAGTATAGAATTTTAAGTTTCAAGTAATTTTTCATTGAAATAATAATTTATTATAAAATTTATAACAAATTTCAATTTATTTATAAATTTAATTTTAATACTTTAAATAATTTCTTAATATTTATACCTTAAATAATAATTTATTAAAAATTTATAACAAATTACAATTTGTTTATAAACCCAATTTTAATATTCCAAATAATTTCTTAATATTAATACTTTAAATAATAATTTATTAAAAAATTTATAACAAATTACAATTTGTATATAAATTTAATTTTAATATTCCAAATAATTTCTTAATATTAATAATTTAAATAATAATTTATTATTAAATTTATTACAAATCACAATTAATTTCTAAATTTACTTATAATTTAATAATTTTAAATTAATAATTTAAATTTTAATTATCTCAAATAAATATCTATTTAACAATAATAAACCATAATTTAACCCCACTCCTATTCCTTGTATATATATATATATATATATATATATATATATATATTAATAACATAACTATTAATAATTTTAAATTTTATTAATTATAAATACCTTAAATTATAATATAATTAATAATTTTAATTTATATTAATATTAATTTAAATTATTAAATTATTTAATAAATAAATATATATAGATATAGATATAAATATATAAATATATAAATATATAGATATATAAATATATAGATATATAGATATAGAGATATATAAATATATAGATATATAGATATATAAATATATAGATATATAGATATATAGATATATAGATATATAGATATATAGATATATAAATATATAGATATATAGATATATAGATATATAGATATATAGATATATAGATATATAAATATATAGATATATAGATATATAGATATATAGATATATAGATATATAGATATATAGATATATAGATATATAGATATATAGATATATAGATATATAGATATATAGATATATAGATATATAGATATATAGATATATAGATATATAGATATTAAAATAATATATTAAAATAATAGATATTAAAATAATAGATATTAAAATAATAGATATTAAAATAATAGATATTAAAATAATAGATATTAAAATAATAGATATTAAAATAATAGATATTAAAATAATAGATATTAAAATAATAAATATTAAAATAATAAATATTAAAATAATAAATATTAAAATAATAAATATTAAAATAATAGATATTAAAATAATAGATATTAAAATAATAGATATTAAAATAATAGATATTAAAATAATAGATATTAAAATAATAGATATTAAAATAATAAATATTAAAATAATAAATATTAAAATAATAAACATTAAAATAATAAATATTAAAATAATAAATATTAAAATAATAAATATTAAAATAATAAAAATAAGCTAAGTTAAGCTATTAGACTCATACCCTAATTATAGAATTAAATTCTTTTTTATAAATAAAGTGCCTGAATAAAGGATTATTATGATATAATAAATAATGTAAATTTTTACCTTTATTAATATAATTATATTTCATAGAATTAAACTATCCCAATTAAAATCAAAATTTAATATGCATCTTACATTTAAATATAATTATTATATAACTCAACTAAACTTTACTAAAATCTTTATTATCCCTTCAATTTTAATTTCCCCTATTTTATCAACTTCTATAAATTCTTGATTTATAATCTGAAGATCTTTAGAATTTAATATAATATCATTTATCCCATTTATTATTTTTTTTAATAAATATTACAAAAATTTAACTACTAAATACTTTATCATTCAAGCTTTTTCTTCCTCTCTACTAATTATAAACTCAAACTTTCTAATTATTAACCACAATAAATTTTGTACAATAATAATCATTATAATTAATTTATCTATTTTAATCAAATTAGGAAGAGCCCCCTTCCACTCTTGATTCATTAATTTAATAAATAATTTAAATTGAATTACATGTTTAATTTTATCTACTTGACAAAAAATTATCCCTTTGATTATACTAATATATATTTTCAACTATAAAATTATTTATATTTCTATAATTATATCAAGAATTACCGGAACAATAATAGCCCTAAATCACCAATCTTTACGCTTAATTATAAGATACTCATCTATCAATCATATTAGATGAATATTAATAAGCATAATAATTAGAGAAACATTATGAAATTTATACTTTATTTCATATATATCCATTAACATATCAATTATAATAATTTTAAATAAAATAAATATTTATAATATCAATCAACTATTTATCACAAATAATAATTATATAAACAAATTATTTTTATTTGTCAACATACTTTCAATTGGAAGAATCCCCCCTATATTTGGATTTATAATAAAATGATTTTCTTTATATATAATAAATTGAAATAATAATATAATTATAATTTTTATTTTAATTATTTTATCTACTTTAACATTTATGTTTTATATACGATTATATATATGTTTCCTTATCCAATTTAATTGAAATTCAAAATTAATCTTAATTAATAAATTTATTAACCTTAAATCCATCAAACTTAAATATTACATAATTTTTAATTCTTTCTTAAATTTATGAATATTAAATTTATGATTAAATTAAAATTTTAAGTTAAAAAAACTATTAACCTTCAAAGTTAAAAATACTTATAATTAAATAAATTTTATTAGTAAAGAAGATTTTATTATCTTTTAAATAAATTTACAATTTATCACCTTTATTCAGACTCATTACTTTATCATCAAATTTATTAAAATTCTATATTAAAATTATATAAATATATCTTTAAATTTGCAATTTAATATTTTATTTAAACTAAAAATCTATGCAAAAATGATTTTTTTCTACAAACCATAAAGACATTGGAATTTTATATTTTATTTTTGGAATATGAGCTGGAATAATAGGAACATCTTTAAGAATTATTACCCGTATAGAACTAGGAACTCCAGGATCATGAATCAATAATGATCAAATTTATAATTCTATTGTAACCTCACATGCCTTCATTATAATTTTTTTTATAGTTATACCAATTATAATTGGAGGATTTGGAAATTGATTAATTCCTTTAATATTAGGAGCCCCAGATATAGCTTTCCCTCGCATAAATAATATAAGATTTTGACTATTACCTCCCTCCCTATTAATATTAATATTTAGAAACATCATTAATCAAGGAACAGGAACAGGATGAACAATTTATCCCCCATTATCATCAAACCTTAATCATGAAGGCATATCAATAGATTTAACTATCTTTTCTTTACATTTAGCAGGAATATCATCAATTATAGGGGCTTTAAATTTTATTACAACTATTATAAATATAAGCCCTAAAAACTTATCCATAGAAAAATTATCTTTATTTATTTGATCAATCAAAATTACAACTATTTTATTACTTTTAGCTGTACCTGTATTAGCTGGTGCTATCACCATACTTCTAACTGACCGTAATTTAAATACATCATTTTTTGACCCTGCAGGAGGAGGAGATCCTGTCTTATTCCAACACTTATTTTGATTTTTTGGTCACCCTGAAGTTTATATTTTAATTCTTCCAGGATTTGGTATAATTTCCCACATAATTTATAATAATAGAAAAAAAAAAGAAACATTTGGTAGACTGGGAATAATTTACGCAATATTAACCATTGGATTTCTTGGTTTTATTGTATGAGCCCATCATATATTTACCATCGGTATAGATATTGATACTCGAGCTTACTTTACTTCAGCCACAATAATTATTGCAATTCCAACAGGAATTAAAATCTTTAGTTGATTAGCATCAACTCATGGAATAAAAATAATCTTTAACCCAGTAAATCTTTGATCTATAGGATTTATTTTTATATTTACAATTGGAGGATTAACAGGAATTATTTTAGCCAATTCATCTATTGATATTATTCTCCATGATACTTATTATGTAGTAGCACACTTTCACTATGTCCTATCTATAGGAGCTGTATTTACAATTTTAGGAGCATTTATCTACTGATTCCCACTAATAACAGGATTAACCATAAACAAAAAATGACTAAAAATTCAATTTATTACTATATTTATCAGCACAAACACTACATTTTTCCCTCAACATTTCTTAGGCTTAAGAGGCATACCTCGACGATATTCTGATTATCCAGATTCTTTTACTACATGAAATTCATTATCTTCAACTGGATCTATATTATCATTAATAAGAATTATTTATTTTATTTATATTCTCTGAGAAAGAATATCAGCTCAACGAATATTTTTATTCTCATCTCACATAAATTCATCGATTGAATGAAATCATCAATACCCCCCCCCTAAATCATAGATATAATGAAATCCCTATAATTTTAAATTAAATTCTAATATGGCAGATTAGTGCAATGAACTTAAACCTCATTTATAAAGAAACCTTTTTTTAGAATATATGCACATGATCAATAATTAATCTACAAGATGCCAATTCTCCTTTTATAGAACAACTTATTTTTTTTCATGACCATTCCATAATAATATTATGTAGAATTACCTCTTCTATCATTTACTTTATTAATTCTATCATAAATAATAAATTAACAAATAAATTTATCTTACAAAATCAATTATTAGAAATTATTTGAACTATTACCCCATTAATCATTTTAATTTACATAGCTTTACCCTCACTAAAAATTTTATATTTAAGTGATGAAATTAATTTACCCCTTTTATCAATTAAATCAATCAGACATCAATGATACTGAAGTTACGAATACTCAGATTTCAAAAATATTGATTTCAACTCATTTATAATTAAATCTAATAACTTAAATATATTTCGATTATTAGATGTAGACAATCGAATAGTAATTCCATTTAATTCCCAAATTCGTATTTTAACAAGATCGATAGATGTCATTCATTCTTGAACTTTACCTTCATTAGGTATCAAAATCGATTCTATCCCAGGCCGAATTAATCAAACTAATTTATTTTCTAACCGCCCAGGAATTTTTTTTGGCCAATGCTCTGAAATTTGTGGTATAAATCATAGCTTCATACCTATTGTTATAGAAAGAACTTCAAATATAAATTTCATTAATTGATTAAAACTATTTTCATTAGATGACTGAAAAATAAGTACTGGTTTCTTAAACCATTTTATAGTATATTAATAAATACTTCTAATGAAAAAATTAGTTAAAATATATAACATTAAATTGTCAATTTAAAATTATTATAAAATATTTTTTTATCCCACAAATAGCTCCTTATAACTGAATAAATTTATTTATTTTAACCTCATTAACTTTATTATACTCTTCAACATATATTTATTTTATTAATTATACCCCAACCTTAAAATCAAATACTCTTAAAAAATCTAGCTTCCTATGAACTTGAAAATTTTAGGCCAACTTAAATTATTCCTTAAGTTAAATATAAAATTAAAATAATAAGAAATTTATTTTCAATTTTTGATCCTTCAACCTCTATAATTAATGAAATAAATTGAACATCTATAATATTTAATTTATTAATAAATCCTATATTTTACTGATTTTTACATTCTCGAATTGAAATACTATTCAAAACAGTAATTATAAAAATCTATAAAGAATTGAAAATTCTTACTACTAGTAAATTTAATTGAATAAACATCATTTTTTTAATCTCTATTATAATAATTATCTTATTTAATAATTTTATAGGATTAATACCCTACATTTTTACTAGATCTAGGCACTTAGTTTTTTCAATTAGAATTTCTTTACCTATATGATTAAGATTAATATTATTTATATGAACAAATAATATAAACTTTATATTTTCTCATATAATCCCCCCTAGAACACCTAATTTATTAATACCATTTATAGTTATAATTGAAACAATTAGAAACTTAATTCGCCCTGGAACTCTATCTATCCGTCTAACTGCTAATATAATTGCGGGTCATTTACTACTTACCCTTTTAAGACAAAGAGCCTCCCAATCCAATTTTATATTACAAATATTAATTATTACTATTCAAATTATTTTATTAATTCTAGAATTTAGAGTCTCTATCATTCAATCTTATGTATTCATAATTTTAACATCTTTATACACAAAGGAAACAAATTATGACTAAATCTAATAACTCCCACAACCACCCATTCCATTTAGTTACCCCTAGCCCTTGACCTTTACTAACCTCAATTATAATAATAAACTTATTAATTAGCTCTATTCAATTATTCCATGAATTTAATTTTAATTTATTAATCATTAGAATTTTTTCCATAACACTAAATTTAATTCAATGATGACGAGATGTATTTCGTGAAAGAACTCTTCAAGGAAGACACCCTATTAATGTAATAAAAATAATTCAAATAGGAATAATTTTATTCATTATCTCAGAAATTTTTTTTTTTATCTCTTTTTTTTGAAGATTTTTTCATATATCTTTATCCCCAAGAATTGAAATTGGTAATAATTGACCGCCATTATATATTCTATCATTTAATCCATATAATACCCCATTACTAAATACTATCATCTTACTCTCATCAGGAATCTCAATTACTTGAAGTCATAATAGATTATTAAATAAAAACTTTAATGAAACTATTGATTCTATTGAATACACAATTATATTAGGTGTATATTTCACTTATCTACAATATTACGAATACTTAGAAGCTTCTTTTACTATATCAGACTCAATTTATGGATCTACTTTTTTTATAATTACTGGATTCCACGGAATTCATGTAATAATTGGGACAACTTTTATCTGCATTAGAGCCTATAAAATATCTAAATTTCAAATCTCGAATTTTCATCACTTAAGATTTGAAACTAGCTCTTGATATTGACATTTCGTTGACATTATTTGATTATTTGTTTATATTTTAATTTATTAATAAATTAATTTACATAGTAAAATGAATACATTTAACTTCCAATTAAAAAACCTATAAAATATATAGTGTAAATAATTATAATATTAATAATCCTAATAATTTTATTCTTCATTGTATCTTTAATCTTAATAATAATTAATTTCTTAATCTCGAAAAAAAAAATTAATGATCGAGAAAAATCTTCACCTTTTGAATGCGGATTTGATCCATTTTCCTCATCTCGTCTCCCATTTTCAATCCAATTTTATTTAATTAGAATTATTTTTTTAATTTTTGATATTGAAATTGTAATTTTTTTACCTATAATCCCCTCTTACATACAAAGATCCCCTGAAATTTGAAAAAATTTAACTTTATATTTTATTACTATTTTAATCTTAGGAATTTATATAGAATGAAATGAAGGAGCTTTAAAATGACTAAAATAATAGGATATTTTTTTTAATTTGCAATTAAATTTTATTGATTAAATCAATATATCTTAATTCATTTAAGAATCATAATATATGAGTTCAATTTCGACTTGAAATATGGTTAATTAACCCTTAAATTTAATTGAAACCAAAAAAGAGGTAAATTATTGTTAATAATTTTATTGATTAACAAAATCCAATTAAATAAAATAAGTATAAACAATAAGAAATTTCTAACTTCTATATTTTATGGTTAAAATCCATTTTTATTTTTAATTTATATAGTTTAAACTAAAACATTATATTTTCATTATAAAATTAATAAATAATTTATTTATAAATTAAAAATTTACTTAAAGACTAAAAAAAATCATCTTAATATTTTCAATATTAAACTTTAAATTAAGCTATTTAAATATATAATTATTAACAATAATATTAAATAACAAAAAAAAATTAATAAATATAAAAAATTACGAAATAATAAATCATAATTTATATGCAATTTAACAAAAAATACCAAATTAGACCTTATAAAATACTCATTTCATCCCAACTCCCCATAATAAATCACTAATTGATTAAATTTTATAATTTTATAAATATTAACTCCAAATAATAATGGTATAAATCATAATATGGAAAAAAATTTTATATATAAACTTAAATTAATTAAAAAATTTTTTATTAAAAATAATTTAGGAACAATTATTCCTATCATCCCCCCTAATACTAAATATATGTATACTATTAATTTTATTCCTAATTCTATATAAATATAATTTTTTATTGAAAATATTAATCAACTAAAACATAAACCAATAATAATAGAAAATAAAAATAACCAAAATATAGATATTAATATTATTCTATTAAATCTATTAAAATCAATAAAAACTATTATTTGAGGAAATTTAATAAAAGAATAATATACAATTCGTATAGAATACATAATTGTTAGTCCTATTGAAATAAATAACATAATTATAAAAAACTTATTTATTATTCCTATTAAATATAACTCTAAAATTAAATCTTTAGAAAAAAATCCTGATATAAAAGGAATACCACATAATGATAAAATTGCACAATTAAAAAATAGTCTAACTATAGGCATATTATATAAAATTATCCTAATTAAACGAATATCCTGATACCTTATTATATTATGAATAATAACACCTCTACATATAAACAATATAGACTTAAATATAGCATGAGTCAATAAATGAAAAAAAGAAACTTCTGGGGCCCCTAAAGATAAACAAAAAATCATCACCCCCAATTGTCTCAATGTAGACAAAGCAATAATCTTTTTAAAATCAACTTCATAATTAGCCCCAACTCCCGCTAAAAACATAGTTAAAATAGACAAAATCATTAATAACTTCATTAAATATCTTTCTCTTATTAAATTATTAAATCGAATTAACAAATACACCCCTGCTGTAACTAATGTAGATGAATGAACTAATGATGAAACAGGGGTAGGAGCCGCTATAGCTAAAGGAAGCCAAGAAGAAAAAGGAATTTGAGCACTTTTAGTAATTGAAGCTAAAATTACTATTAATAAAATTAAATTATCCAAAAATTCATAAAATATAAAATTTATTGACCCCAAAGAAATTAATATTCCAATTAATATTAAAATTATAATATCCCCAATACGATTAATTAATACAGTTACTATACCAGAATTATACCTTACTTCATTTTGATAATAAATTACTAAACAGTAAGACACTAAACCTAACCCATCTCATCCAACTAAAATTCTAATTATTCTAGGCCTTAAAATTATTAATATCATAGATACCACAAATAATATTACTAATAATATAAATCGATTAATATTAAAATCATTTATTATATACTCAATTCTATATAAAATAATTATCATAGAAATTAATAAAATAACTCTAATAAATAATAAAGTTATTCAATCTAAAAAAAAAAATAATTCTAACTTTACTGAAGAAATTTTTACTAACTCAAACTCATAAAAAATTTCTAATTTATTAATTTTAATATATATATATATAAATAAAATTACTCTTATTAATAAAAATATAAAATAAATAAATAAAAAAAAAATCATTATTTAAAATATATAAATACATATCTTTAATCCCACAAATTAATATTTTAATAAACTATTTAAACTTTATATATAAATAAACATTATTAAAAATAATAAATTTAAAGGTAATCAATGTAATAATATTAATATAAACTCTAAAACTTTAATTCCTATAAATGAATGACTAATTAATCTAATTTTTCCATGCTGCCTATAAGAATATAAATACACTGTATAACAAGTTCTAAAAAAAACTAATACTATCAAAATTAAAATTATTAACTTTCTTCATATAATTAAAGAATTAAATAATATAATTTCCCTAAATAAATTTAAAGAAGGAGGAAAAGATATATTTGAAGAACATATTAAAAATCATATTAACCTTAATGAAGGAAAATAATTAATTAAACCTTTATTAATAAACAAACTTCGAGATTTAGTCCGATTATACCTAATATTTACTAAACAAAATATTCCAGATGAGCATACTCCATGAGCAATTATTATCAATAAACCCCCAAAAACCCCTCAATTAAATAAAGTTATTATCCCCGATATTAATAAACCCATATGTACAATTGATGAATAAGCAACTAATATTTTTATATCAACCTGATTTAACCTAACCAATCTAGCTACTAATCCCCCTTATAATCTAATTATTATAAAAAATTTATTAAATTTAATCCTTAATTCAACTATTATTAATATAATTCGTAATAACCCATACCTCCCTAACTTTAATATTACACCAGCTAAAATTATAGATCCTATAATAGGAGCCTCAACATGAGCCTTAGGAAGTCATAAATGAATAAAATATATAGGTATTTTAACTAATAAAGCAAAAATTAAAAAAAAATAAACTCAAAATCTATAATGAATAATAATTATAACATTAAATATCAATGGATTATTTAATACATAAAGATAAATAATAATTACAAATATTGGCATTGAACCAACTAAAGTATATATTATTATAAAAATCCCAGCTTGAACCCGATCAATTTGCCCCCCCCAACCTACAATTAATATAAAAATTGGAATTAACCTTGACTCAAAAAAAATGTAAAAAATAATTAAATTTATTCTTGAAAAACATAAAATTAATATAAATAATAAAAAACTTATTATTAATCTATAAACCCTCCCACTAATTTTTAAAAAACTATCCCCTCTTACTAATAATATTAACATAAAAATTCAAAGACTCAATAAATTTATTCCTAATGAATAAAAATCTATTCTAAAAATATAATAAATTATAACTCAATTATTTAAATTATTTAAAGGAAATTTAATAATTATAAATAAAAATATTAAAATAACTAAATTTTGATATAATATTTGAATAATAAATTTATTAAATTTATATATATATACAAATATAAACACAATTATAAAATTAATTATCAACCTAATAATCTTAAAGAATTAATATAATCATTACCATAAAATCGAACTATTAAAACAATTAAAGATAAAGCTAAAGCCCCCTCACATACCCCTAATGTTATAAATATAATAACTATAAATAAATCTATTTCTAATAATATTATAATTAAAAATATATTATATAATACAAAAATTATTAAAAATTCAAGCCTAATAATTATTAATAATAAATATTTAAAATAAAAAGAAAATATAAAACAAGAAATAATAAATATATAAAATGAAAAATAATAATCAAAATTATTCATAAGCTAACAATTAACTTCAAAAAAATAATAACCTATAATATTAATCTCCAAAATTAATGTTTTTCTTAAACTATTTTTTGAAAATAATACCACCCTAAGCTTTATAGTTTAAAAAAAACATTAATTTTGTAAATTAAAATTAAATAAATTTTAAAGCTAACCTAATATTAAAACTAATAATGACTAAATCATTAATATTTTTTTTTAACTATACACCAATTTTTTTTAATATAATAATAATTATAATTTTATCAATTCCATCAAAAAATAATAAATTTCATCCAATTACTTTAACTTTATTATTAATTTTTTTAACCCTACTAATTTCTTTAAAATTAAATTTATCTTCAAATAACTGAGGACCATACCTTTTATTTTTAATTATAATTGGGGGTTTAATAATTATTTTCTTATATATTACTAGACTATCTAATAATAAATTGTTTTCATTAAATTTTAAACTTTTAATTATAATCATTATTAAAATAATTCCTTTAATTCTAATTATAATAATTATAATAAATATGATATTTTTTAACTCTTATTTATGAGAAAATAATTTCCATACAAACTATTCATTAAACTTTTCTAAATTATATTTTAATTATTATTTCATAAACTCTTTATTTATCATAAATTACCTATTTTATTCAATAGCTTGTATTATAAATATTTGCTATAAATTAAAATCTCCCATCCGTCAACTTTTTTTATAAAATGTTTAAATCTTTAATAAAAACTAATCAAATCCTTAAAATTATAAATAATTCTTTAATTACATTACCAACTCCAATTAATATTTCAATTTGATGAAATTTTGGCTCTTTACTTGGATTATGTCTAATATTTCAAATCCTATCTGGAATTATAATTTCTATACATTATTGTGCCAATTCTTCTATAGCATTTAATAGATTAATTCATATTATTCAAAATGTAAACTTAGGTTGATTAATACGATTAATGCATATAAACGGAGCCTCTTTCTTTTTTATCTGTTTATTTATTCACATTGGACGAGGAATTTATTATAATTCATACAATCTTATTGAACCTTGAATAATTGGAACAATCATCTTTATGATAACTATAGCGACAGCATTTATAGGATACGTATTACCCTGAGGACAAATATCATTTTGAGGAGCCACAGTAATTACAAACCTAATCTCAACAATTCCTTATATTGGAACTCAAATAACTGAATGAATTTGAGGAGGCTTTTCAATTAATAACCCAACATTAAATCGATTTTTTACTCTACATTTCATTTTACCATTTTTAATTATTGCATTAGTAATAATTCATCTCCTATTTATTCATAAAACAGGTTCTAACAATCCTCTAGGAACCAATAGAAATATATATATAATTATATTCCACTCATATTTTTCACTAAAAGATATTTTAGGATTTTTATTAATAATATTTATACTAATGATAATAATATTCCTAACTCCCTTCTTATTAAGAGACCCAGAAAATTTTATTTTAGCCTCCCCAATAAATACCCCCATTCATATCCAACCAGAATGATATTTTTTATTTGCTTATACTATTCTCCGCTCAATTCCAAATAAATTAGGAGGAGTTTTAGCCTTATTAATATCAATTTTGATTTTAATAATTATGCCTTTTTTTTCTTTTAATAAAACCCAGGGTTTAAAATTTTATCCAATTAATCAAATCTTATTCTGAATATTTTTTAATATTTTTATTATTTTAACATGATTAGGTAGATGCCCCGTTGAATCTCCATTTATTGAAACTAGCCAAATTATATCAATCAATTATTTTATTTATTATTTTATAAATCCTCTTTTAATAAAAATTTGAGATAAAATTAACTTTTAGATAATGAACTTGAATAAGTATATGTCTTGAAAACATAAAATAGAAATAATATTCTATTATCTTTACTTATTAAACCAACCATTTAAATATTATTATATAAAATAAATAATTTAAAGAAAAAGGTAAAATTATTAATCAACATATATATATTAATAAATCATATCGAAATCGGGGTAAAGACCCCCGTACTCAAACAATTAAAAATACTAACCCTAAAATTTTTATATAAAATAAAACTCTCATATAATCACCCCCTATATATAATAAAGAAAATATTAATCTTATAAACATAATACTTGCATACTCAGATAAAAAAATTAAAACAAATCCTCCCCCCCTATATTCAACATTAAACCCTGAAACCAACTCTGATTCCCCTTCAGAAAAATCAAAAGGAGTTCGATTAAGTTCAGCTATTATTCTAAATAAAAATATTAGCCTAATAGGTCATATATAAACTAATATTCATCTATTTAATTGAAAATTAATCAATTTATTAATTATAAATCTATCAATTAATAAAATTGACCTAATTAAAATAATAACTAACCTTACTTCATAAGAAATAGATTGAGCTAAAGACCGTATAGACCCTAATATAGAATAAACTGAATTAGAAGATCAACCTGAAATTAATATTATATATCTATTTATACCCAAACAACATATTAAATAAATCATACCCAAATTTATTATTAATATATTTGTAAAATATGGATAAATTAATCATATTATTAAAATTAATATTAATCTAAAAACAGGAGTTAAATAATAATATAAATAATTTAATTTTAATATAATATAATCCTCTTTAGATAACAATTTAATAGCATCTCTAAAAGGTTGAAAAATCCCAATTATACCCAATTTATTAGGACCTTTACGAATTTGAATAAATCCTAATACTTTACGCTCTATTAATGTTAAAAAAGCTACACATAATAATAAAATAATTCTTACTAAAATTATTATTATTAATAATAATAAACAACAAAAAATAATTTGTTTTATAATTATCCATAATATAATATATTACATATATAAATTCTAAATTTATCGCACTAATCTGCCAAGATAATTACATTTAAATTATTCTAATAAATAAATTATTTATAATTATTAGTCCTTTCGTACAAAATAATTAATTTATTTTAAAGATAAAAACCAACCTGGCTCACGCCGGTCTGAACTCAAATCATGTAAGATTTTAATGGTCGAACAGACCAAAAATTTTAAACTTCTCCATTTAAATTTTATCTTAATTCAACATCGAGGTCGCAATCATTACTATAAATATGACCTTTCCAATAATATTACGCTGTTATCCCTAAGGTATTTTATTCTTATAACCTAAAATTCAAGATCAAATAACCATAAATTAATGTTTAAATTAAATTAAAGTTAAATTAATTTAAAAATCTCCCCAATTAAATTAATATTTATTTATAATAATTAAAATAAATTATCTAATAAAATTATATTAATTAAAATCTATAGGGTCTTCTCGTCTTTTAAATTCATATTAATTTTTTAATTAATAAAAAAAGTTTTATTAATAAATCTGAGACAGTTAAAATTTCATTAAATCTTTCATTCTAGCTTTTAATTAAAAAACTATTTATTATGCTACCTTTGTACAGTCAATATACTGCAGCTATTAAATTAAATAATCATTGAGCAGACCCGACTTAAAATTATAATCTTAAAGCCATGTTTTTGATAAACAGGTGAACTTTATTATCAATTTAAATAAAAATTGCCTAATTCCTTAAATTTAATTTATTTTAATTTTATATTAAAATTATATTTATAATATACTAATTTAATCATTATCTTAATTTTTTTTACATTTAAAAACCTAATTTAATAAAAAATTAAACTAAATCAGTTAATTTTTTAAAAAATTTATAAATTATCACATTTTTACTAATAAAAAAAAATTTCATTTATATATTTATATATATATATATATATATATGTATTTTAATATAATAATATTATAATAATAATTTATTGAGCCATTCTTGCCTTTACGGCTTTAGAATACAACATATGTTTTACATATTCGCCTCCACTTTCCTCTCTTTGGTTTTTGCGTACATTTTCCCTAATCTCTACATTATCACTTGTTTCTTTCTTCCATACACTGTTTTTTCCTTAGTTCCCATATTGCTTGTTACTCTCCATCACTTCTTTGGTCTCCCTTTCGAACGCTCTACAGTACTCGCAGACGCTTTGATTTACTTCTCCTTTCAGTAGTTTGTTCCACTCGTCCTGTTCATTTCGAAATCCAAATAGTTTTTCTACTACCTCTCTCAATTCAGGTTTCACTTTCTCCTTGAATTTCGGGCATTCCCTTATGTGTTCTAAATTCTCCGTTCCTTTTCCACACAGTCTGCAGCTTTCTTCCTGGAATCCCTTATTCCCTCCCCGGCCGACGTTTCCACACCTCATCCTCGCCCATTGCTCTTTATCCGCACCTTTTATTTCTTGTTGGTCCCAGTATTTTTCCGGTCCTAGCGTGTCTTTTCTTCCTTTATATTGTGGGCAATATTTTGATTTTTCTATTTTGCTCCAGTCTTCTTGTATGACTTGATCCGCCAATGTCTTGCATCCTATATTCATTCCCGCCTCTACTCTTTCTCTGTCTTTCCCGGGCCCCATCATCTTCATTGTCACTCCATCCCCTACTCTTCTAAACGCTGTTTCCAATTCTTTTCCCCATCTTGTTGCCTTCCCATTCTTCCAGTTTCGTAGTTCCTCCCTCAAACAAATCTTCGGCCATCTCGTCTCTTCCATCTCTAATATACTACTAATATATTTACTCGCCCGCATCCTCGCTTCCACTTCGATCTTTTGTCTTCCCGCCTCCATTCTCCATATATACGCTGGCGTATTTCTATTCACTCCCAGCATCATCTTAACGTATCTTCCTGCAACTTTCTCTATCTCCTGCCTTTCTTTCCAACCCCAAGTTTCAGCTCCATACGTTAGTATCGCCTTAACCAAAGTATCCAAGAGATAGGCTCTCCTTCTTAATCCGTCTATTCTCGCTCGTTTCATTACCCCCCAAGCCACGTTCGCTGCAAGCTGAGCTTTCGCTGCTATCGACTTCAGATGTTTTGTGTAGGAATTTTTTGTAGTGAACCAGAATCCAAGATATTTATAACTATTCACTTCTTCGACCGTCTTCTGTCCATATTTCCATTCTTCTCTCTTTTTTCTTTTCCCCCCCTTTCGGAACACCATGACCTTTGTTTTTGCTATGTTGACCTGCATTTGATTTTTTTCCACATATCCTGACAACGTTCTCAACATTGCATTTAATCCTTTGTCATCTTCGGCCATTAGCGCTACGTCATCTGCGAATTTCAAAACGAAGATTTTCGTATTCCCGATGACAGTTCCTCCTTCATTTCTTCTTATCCACTCGTTATCCATGTCATCGAGAAAGATGTTGAACAATGTGGGGCTCAGTGGACACCCTTGTCTCACCCCTCTCTTCGTCTCGAATCTTTCGGTACAACCCGTCTGTGTGATGACCTCGTTCAATGTTCTTTTATATATACTTTTTACCATATTAACCATTCGGCCCCCTATACCCAGTCCTCTTAACTTTTCCACCAATAGTTTCCTGTTGACCATGTCGAAAGCGGCTTTAAAATCCACGAATGCCACGTACAACTTGCCTCCCTTGTTCCTGAGCCTGTTTTCTACTAGCGAATTTAAAACAAAAATGTGATCTCTCGTCGACCTCTGTGCTCGGAATCCATTTTGACTCTCGCTTAGTTTTTTATTTCTTTCCAGCCACCCCCTCAACCTTTTTGCCATAATCGCTGTCAGAATCTTGTAGCCTACATTTAGTAATGACACTCCCCGATAGTTTGCTGCTTCGTTCTTATCCCCAGCTTTGAAAATCGGGTAAATCCTCGCCACTTGCCAGTTCTTCGGAATATTTCCCTCTTTCCAGATGTTACTCAAAATCCCGTGCCATTCCTTCAGTACTTCCTTCGGCATCCATTGGAAGAATTCTATGGCGACTCCATCTTCTCCCGGTGCTTTTTTCTTCTTCATTTTTTTCATAGTTTCCAGCATTTCGTCTAGTCCAATGTCTCGGTTCAGCTCGTGTGGTTCGTCCAAATTCGCTTCCTCCGTCTCCCCTCCCATTTCGTCCTCGTTTATTTCCTTTTCCTTGTCGGCCATTTCCCCCAATATTTGTTTAAAGTGCGAGAGCCACTCGTCTGCCTTAATTCCCTTTCCCATAACCTTTTTCTTGGGTCTAAACCCTCTGATCGATTCCCAGAAATCATTCATTGTCTTGCTTCCCTCCACTTTCTTCCATCTTTCCTCGTTCCACTGGTTCTTCTTGTCTTCGTATAATTTTTTAAGTTCTTTCCTTTCCTTCCCCAGGATTTTCCTCTCAATAGCCTTCTTTGTTTTTATATATTTGGAAAGGGCTGCCCATACACGACTTCTTTTTTCTTTGCACTCTCTATCGAACCAGCAACGCCCCTTCTTCCTCCTTCTCCTCCTCATTCCCACTTCCATTGCCGCCTTTCTTATCATTCCCATCATTATTTCCATTCGCTCCTCCGTTGTCCCTTGCTTAATTTCCGGTTTCCATAGCTTGGCTAGTGCTTTCTCATATTCTTCCGCATGCTTTGGTTTCCAAACTATAGAGTTCTCCCTTTTGTTTTTGGTTTGTCCTACCCCTTCTTCCTCTTCGTCCTCGTCTATTTCTATCTCGAATGCTACCTCCACAGGAAAGTGATCCGACTCTGTTCTCGGAATCACTGTTACTGATTTCACAGGAATCATGTTTGCCTCATTCTCCTTAATTATTACTAAATCCAAAACTGAACTTCCTCTCGGCCCCACATACGTGAGTTTCCCGTCTTCGTCGCCTCGGATTCGACCGTTCAGCACTGTTAGCCCGTACTCTTCACAAAGCTGAAGTAACTTTCTGCCTTCCGTGTTTATTGTATCGTCCTCAGAGTGCCTCACCCATTCCTCGTGCTCATCCTCCGCCGATCTTCCTTGCTCCTTGCCAATTCTTGCATTCCAGTCCCCTACCAGTAACATCCTCTCCCCCTCCCTGATGTTTTCTTGTACTAACGGTTCCAACTCTTTTTTCACCGATGTCATGCCCACATTATTGTACATTGAAATGATCTTCCATTTTCCTCGGCTTATTTCTCCTTCGAGCTCGAGACCAAATTTCCACTCTCGTACCTTCATGTTCATCTTATCCTTCTTTACTCCGACTAGTTGTCCTCCCTTTGCCCTGCCTTTATTGTTTTCTCTAGTTGCTGATTTAGCTGTCCACTCAAATTTATCACTCAGGTTATTTACCCACCACTCCGCCGAATTTTCCTCGATCCATGTTTCTAATAATATGACTATTGAATACTCTTCCACAAAATCCATTGCTTCCGCCAGATTTACTATCCCTGCAATATTCCAGACTATTAGTTTCTGCGCTGGTGGCTCTCTTCTCTCCCGTTCCGGAAATCCGGATTTTCTAGTTTGTCCTTCAGCTCGTTCCATCTCCAGCACCTACCATTTATTATTAACTTCATATACCCTCTCCTGATTCTGCTTCCTTTCTTCTCTTCTTCCTTCGCTCTTGCCCATATTTGCCTCTGAATTTCGCGCTCTTTTCTCGTTAAGTCATCGTCGATGTAGATTTTACTTCCCCTGAGTAGGCCTCTATTTCTCATCAGACTCTTCTTGTCCTCTAGCGTGTTCAAAGAAACCAGCACATTTGCAGTACTAGATATCTCGCCCGCAACTCCTCTTAGCTACACCGCTTTCTTCACACTTATACTCGTTTTCAATTGTCCTCTGAAAAAATCCTCTACCTCTTTAATAAGGTTTTTCCCGTTAAATTCTTTACCCTTGATCATAACATTCGATCTTCTGTGTTGTCTTTCCTGTTTTTCCAGTTTACCGTCTATTGTTGCCATCAATCTTCCGGTGTCTTCTCTACTTTTTTCCTTGGCAATCTCCTCAACCCTCTTCTCGATTTTTTTGAGCCAGCGCTCCTCGATTTGAGCCTCCGGGATGCTAATGTTATTTCTCACGGTCATCTTTCCGACTTCGTCTCTTATCCACTTCTTTAGTTCCTTGTCGCTGCTTCCCTGGCTTTGCTGCTGACTTGACTTTTTTTCGAGCGCATCCACTCTCGTCATTAACCGTTGCCTTTCAGCGTCTCTTATCTCGCTTACGTTGCTCCTTTTGCTCTGTTGTTCACTTGTCTTCTTTTCCAGCTCGTTTATTCTCGTTTTCAGCAACTGCCTCTCCACCGTCCATTCCACCTCCCTTCTATGCATCTCTTCCCTCATTGTATCTAGCTCATTCTGTATGGCTTGGCGTCCCAGATTGCATTCTCTTTCGATAGTCTTCTTTGTTTCTTCTTTTAATACGAGAAAGTTCTCAATCATCTTTGCCTGTAACTTCTCAAGCATCTCACCCAATCTGCTGTTAATTTCGACGCCCGTCATTTTTTTAATCTGTTGCTCTTCCTCGTTCGAATAAGATATATGCTCCGTCGATACTACCTCAATGTAATCTGCGCCGATTACTGCTTGTTGGTATACCGGTTTGTCGCGCTCGCTTTTATCAACTGCCGCCCGACCTTTTCCTTCCTCGCTATGCACCACGGCTCTATGCACCTCGTTTCTTGTCATCGGCGATCTTATCACTTTCCCCCCTCCCCCGAAAGCCCCCATATATGCCTCCCTAGTCGTTC